>OY282449.1:88662265-88901623 GCA_958295655.1 Palloptera scutellata | reverse complement strand
TTTGTCAAGAAATTTGAATGCTGCATAATGGACGATGAAACTTATGTTTTAGCGGACTTTTCCCCGCTACATGGCCAGGAATTTTATACAGCCGATTCTCGAGGAAATGTCGCATAAAAATTCAAAGCCAAAAAAATTACAAAATTCAAATTACAAAAAATACAAAGAAGAAAGTGGTCTGCAGCAGCTGTGAGGGTGTCGGACACTACCATAAAAACATTAATGGAAGGGGTTCCTGAAAAATTTTAACTTTTTATTAAAAACTGTAGGGGAGCGGAACATCGCTAAAGTGGGAGTTGCGTTCGATTACACTAGCCGCAAGAGCCAAAAAGTCTACAAGCGTCTAAGCGTAAAGGAACGCTTCGATGATATTAAATAAACATGCGAAAGTTTGATTTTAAGCGTCTGCTTTATTTAATAGTTGAGTATCGAATGACCAAATAATAATTATGATAGTTGTTCTTAACAAGTAGTGAGCGATAAAGGGAGATTACCGTTAAATGAGTGATAAAGTAAATGAAATTGAGTGATCTCTCTTTATGCATTACAGTGATGGCAAAAATATAGTTAAAGTAAATAAATGCGTTTTTCACACAATATAAAAGAAGAAGAAGAATATAAACAATAACATAGAATGAAAAGTGATAAGCATATATGTATTTTGTAAATAATCATAATATTGATAATCAGCGCCGTTACAAAACTAATAATTTGTGGTTTCTTGTGTTTATATTTTTAATCTGAAAATAATTTGCAAAATAAAATACTTTAGTTTAAAAAACTCGGATTACTGGTTCAAAAGATTTCATCATTTTTGTACCAGACAATTTTATTCGACGCACTCCTTATGATCACCTTGGAACCATTTCATATCTGTTTTTATAAGTTCACATTAAATTAATATTATATATATTCTGGAACCAAATTGTAATCGCTTAATCGAAAACATACGGTAAGTTTTTCTTTTTGTAGTTTATTTCTTTAGAATCGTTGTTATATTTATGAGAGGGTAAAATATGATTGTCGCAGCGAAAATTGTCACGGAAATGAAGGGCAGCGCCCTCTATCAATCAACTATGAAAAAAATGGGGATGCATATTAATATACGCAAAAGTGATGCGCAGCACATATATAGTAAGTACATCCACATGTAGCCGAGTGTGAATCAAACTTGATTGATAGAGGGCGCTGATTCGCGTATGATTTAAACTTGATTGATAGAGGGCGCTGATTCGCGTATGAATCATACTCGATTGAAAGCGGGCGCTATCCATCAGTTTCTAGTAAAATTTTCCATGTCAAACAAAAATCGTTAGAAATTTCTAGAGCTCAAAGAATGAGCGAGTATAGGCTGAAAGAAACAAACAAAAAAATGACGATTGTGTTGCAATAAAATCTCCAGCAAAAACTACGGCTGAGAGACACCGAGAATGTAGACTTTGTCGAAAAATGGAGGCCCAACAAAATTCAGATTCTACCTATACTATCGTGAAAAAAATCCAAAAACCAGCAAAAACCGAAAAATCGTGAGAGAGTAGCTTTCGCAGCAACTTGAGGCACAACAAAATTCGAATTTCATTTAAAAACAACCCGCAAAGACTAATGCGGAGAGACAGCATGAATGGCAAAAGAGTTCCTTAGAGCCAATAATTGCATCAACACTGATGTCACTGGGTCTCGACGAAGTCCCTCAGATTATACAGCACCAAGCCAAATTCCCAGCTTCTCAACGAAAGAGACGGGAAGAAGATTTACTTGAAAATTTGCCAGAAAATATTTCATCCGTTGAAAGAAAAAAAATTTGCATCAGCACAAGAGAACATAGACGAGATTTGCCAAGTTTCTAGGCGACCTCATAACATTCGCGAATTCTCAGCAAATTTTCCACCTATTGAGTTCATAGATAGAACTTGTATATTTGGTTGGTGATGATGATGATGATGATGATGATGATGATTATTATAATGATGATACTATTGCTGATGATGTTATGATTTTAATTATAATGATGTAGCATGCTTTGAGTATGAATATTTTAATGGAGATGATGCTTTAGCAGAGGGCGTTGCATGCATTGGAAATGTAAACGATCAAAAGGAAGTTAATCCAGATGTAGCACATCTGAGATCAGAGAATCATTAAACTGAACTAATGCAAGACTTAACGTTCGCATAAATCAGCATATCGTTAAAAATTCTTTCGGCCACGCCTGTAATGTCTGCGATTGACTCTGGTTTTTAGAACTTTACTAAACCTAACCTGAAAACGTAAAACGCAAACGTTCTGAAGAAGTAAACTTCTGTAGTAAGTACTTCTGTATCTGTTAGCATATGTAGAGCCTAGGCCGAGCTTTTCGCATCCACTAATTTTGTATGTGTAATGTTTGAACATGAGTGGATGTTTAATTTTATGTTTTCAAATTTCATCGGCTCCATAGTGCATTATGTGTAATAGTGTGAGAATATTACGGTAAATGCTCGTAGCGTTTGAGCAAGTATATGTGGCAATAAAACATGTTTTAAAATAAAAATTTCCTCTCCTTTCATTTGTTTTTGTTTTTAACTTTACTATTGTTGTTGCAGCCTCTGTCATTATTGACACGAACAATTGCCAGTTCAATGAGTTAATTCAATATTTAATTGTATTCGTAGCATTGTTTCTCACATGGGTGAATCTACAAAATACTTGCTGTAGTAGTACATTATTACAGATACACTTAAACACACACATACACACACACACACACACTCTTAAATTAAATTAAATAGGCTCAGCGGGAAAAGAAGCTTTCCAGGAAGACTTTTTTGCCATTCAGCAATTGCACCAATTGATTTGAAGAGCTTTGTGAAAATCGATTTAATCTCGAAAAGAAAACACTTTTCATCCATTACGATTGGTTTCAAATTCGCAGAATCTTTCTAAATTCTTATTCGTTTAAAACGACATATCTATTTTTACTTTTATTTCTAAATGGTTACTATCACGAATTTTTTATTTTTTATTGATACATTCTACACACAGGGTGTACCCCTATGAATGCAGAGCATTGTGTTGAATGGAAGGAAGATTTATAGGTGGGAGGAAGAAAGAGGGAGAATGAGAGAGGGAATACAATCATACAGAGCACCGATAAAGCGATAGACAGTCACTGTGGCAAGTGTTATGCCTTTACCACAATGAACTTCAGTTTATCAGTGTCGACTATGACCGCGCGTAGCGCCAAAGGCCGAGCTTTTCGCATCCACTCATGTTGTGCGTATTAAAGTATGAAGACACAGAAATATATCATTTAGAGATTTATTCCTGATGGTTATATGCAAAGTATATTGCACCTCAGCTATAAAAGATGAAGTGGCATTTATTTCTCTTGCAAGGCCGTCTGGCGGACCTCGCTTATGCAGACGATGTTTGTATACGGTCACATACATGGATGGATGGATGGATGTGAAGAAGGCCGAGAACCTGACCTACGAGTGCAGGACAGTTCCTCAAGCACTCAGGCTTTGCTTTTTGGAATATTGATTGCAAAGCCAGCTTTCGCGGCTGACTCTTGCACCAGTCATAGTATGTATATGTATAAGTACAATGGGCTACTACATACTACTGTAGGTTAGTAATTTTACAGTTGAGCCGATTTTACTTTTAACACATACATACTCTGACATGGTATCGAAGCTACAACTGGTGCAAGAGTCAGCCGCGAAAGCTGGCTTCGCAATCAACATTCCAAAAAGCAAATAAATGTGCATGAGCACACATAACTCGCGCAAGTTTTCGGTTGATGGAATAGACCTTGAAGAAGTGCAGTCTTTCAATTATTTGCCAGTATTATCGCGTCGACAGGCAGCTCAAGTGAAGAAAGTAATTGCCATCTGGAACGCATCACACATCTCAAATATTCAACTGTAACGTCAAACCATCATTGCTGTGAAACGTGGAATACAACAGCGGCTGACATATGCAATCCAAGTCTTTATAAACCGATGTCTTCGAAAAAGCTTGAAAATATTTTAGTCAAACGCCATCTCAAACGCTGATATGGAACGCAGTAAAAACCAGTTCTCACTGAAATTCGGAGTACATGGCTTGGTCGGCCATGTACTACGAAAGCAGCAAGACGATTTAGCAAGGACTACCATGGATGATCACCTGGTGACGATTGCTGGAGGGGAAAACGCACTCTATGAATCTAAGCTGGAGCGAAGTTAAAGAGACTAACGCAAGACAGGTCTGAATGGAAAAACTTTGTTTTGGCCCAATTTTCCTCGCTGCAACTGTACGATACATATATAACTGCAAAAGGATCTCAAAGAGCGACCTCTCATCCCTTTTTTAATTGGCCCAACAGCCCGTGATGCTTTTTGTATATATTGATACTGTTCATACAAGTATTTGTATACGAATGGAATAATTTACAGTTTTTTTCCGAATCCAAACGGTGAAGTGAAAACTTTTTCTTATGCAATTTTTACCCGTGAAGGTTTCCAATAGCCTGCAAAGAATTGGTTCCTCGTATTTGTAACGAACTTCCACCTTCTTCAAGGCTCACATCATGTGAGACGGTCGCTGAATACCTAGCAATGCTTCAGTCTTAGCTCAGGGAAAATGGGAGTGGGCTAGCCTCAATGATATGATGTGAAGAGTTACATTACATTTTATTTGTATGCAGGTCATACAGTAGGAAATATCCTAAAAAGTAATCTCCATAAGAAAACTATTGAACACGTACCGTATGTAACTACCACCAAACAATGAATAAGAAACTAAAATTTAGAGGGAGAAAGCTGATAGTACCTTGTAATCGCTACCCATCCTACGTGATATCGATGTATTACCATACTGTCGATATCCCATTGCTTCACTTATCTACTGTTCACCCTTACATTTCATCAAATAATAATATTTTAAAATTTCATTATTACTTATTTTTATTTTTACAAACTTGTTCTAATTATTTTATTTTGTAAATATTTCATTTCATTAACATATTACTAAGTATTTACGAAGATTTTATGTAGTTTTAAAATATTGTATTAGTAAAATTATTAATAATTAAAATTCCTAATAAATCACCTATTGATAAATTTTCCTATTGGGCTAGTAATATTATGCGGTATACTTATTTAACTGTTCAAAGAAACAGAATATAAAAATAAAATAAAAGCAGTAAATCTGTGAGAGCGTGATGAATATTATTTTAGAGAGAGCAGTTATAATTAAAAGCAAAGATAAATAAATGATCGAGAGATATGCGTGTTGGCATGATTAAACACCCACAAAAAAAAAAATGTCATACTATATAAATATACATATTTTTAAATCATGTTAACACTAAGTATAAGTATATATTTTTAGAATTTTTATATGAAACTTACTCACGTTAAATTGCTACTTCACCTATCCGATGATGGACGACGATGATGTTGCATGCTACGTGTGGTTTGATAATTGTTGCACCTGTGATACTTGCTGTGATAATTAGATTTGAGTATAGATATATAGTAAAATTTTTGTAGCTAAGCTTTAACACTTTTTTTATGCTTTTATGATTCATCTTTTCTTTTAAATTATACTTTTAACATTTTATCTCTTAAATTTGTTTCCTTTTGCACTGACATAATCACCGAATTTGAACTTATATAATTTTAAACCTACGATTTACATTAATTTCACTATTCTATTGACTTTTACAATATAAAACTCTAATTGCGACTACGTTCTTTGTCTGGTATATGTGTGTCTATTTTTTTTTTTTTTTTTTTGTTTCACTGTTTATTACTTTTAACAGATGTATTTCTGTTGATCTCCTGTTGCATCCCATGTATCCTGTGATATCCGGTTATCCCACAAGTAACGTAGTATGTTCCGTGTATTATCCCTGGTGATCTAACATGCAGCAGCAATCCACCCAGCACTTTATGCTCCTGGTCGCTTTGGGTATTCCTGGTCCAGCAATTCACTTTTGCTTTTTATCGACAGCAAAAATTTTAATAAAGTACGTCTTTCCTGTTCAAGCTCCACGCACTCACTCCTTCTTTTTCTGATCGACAATTAAAATGTTTTCTGTCACAAATGAGAAATAATACCTCTACTTTCCTGTGAATAAAAATGCCGATCAGTTAAGGACGTTGTCCCCCTCATTGTCCAACTGGCCGTTATCTTAGGCTTTTGCAGTCACTTTGCATATCTTATAAAAGGTAGAGTAAAGCTTGTTCATGCTGCCCTATAAATATTTTCTGCTAAGAACGGTAAAAGAGTGTTATTTAAGTTACGCGCTTATCACAAATACCTTCTTGTCGGAAGTGACCAACTTTTTTTGGGGGGCCTATATTAACTTTATGCATATAAGTAAATACTATACTTTGGTACGAAAACTTGTACCCTTATCAATCGCACTAGATGATATGTATGAAGGTCTGAATGTTTTCACTGAAATTTTAGGTTGACCCTTACATATTCAACTTTTTATTTTCTATTTTTAGTTTTTGACTGTACCAGTTCCGAACCCGGGCACCATCCAGTACACTATCAACTACGCTTCGGTTGCCACACAAGTGAATACAGTACACCCTTGTTAAGTAACTCAGCTGAATATGTCACGCTTTTGAGGTACTTAAGTGGGGAAGGCCTTTTAAAAGGTGAAATTTCTATGAATATTTGCAGAAAAATATAGCAGATGGCAGACACTTCAGGAGAGGTACTTAACAGATCACACCTAATGTGTATAGTATCCCCGATCTGGTCCTTGCATCGGAGGAATAGCTTTTCTCTTCATTGCCACCCAGCAGCTTCTGCGTTAAACAAATTTTTTCCGTCGGAGCTTCTTTGTCTATACGCACAACAAGGGCTAGCCAGTGCAGACATTGAATCGCTTGACTATGCCTATAACAGTGATCGTGCAGATCGTAGTTCATTCCAATAAGAAAACAGTATTCTTTCTTTTCGTTTAATGGCATAACAGCCCTTGAAGGGACTAGGCCGAGCTTTACATTGCAAACATTATTAGTGAATAATCAGCGCGGATCTCAAAAAGTTTAAAGATGACAATGTCGGCCTGCGATGTCATCCTCTTGATAGAACTATTTACAAGGCATCCAACGAGAAATAAAAATTAAAGCAGCAAACTGCTTACATACGCTCGTTTACTGCAAGACTGTCAGAAACTAAAAGAAACAACCTTTCGAGTTAAATACCTATACAGAAATAACTGTGCTTTATCTTGCGTAAAAAAGTGATAACTCATTATAACTCTTCCTGTGAGAAGAGTTATCATGAGTCGCTATCAATTGTATAGAGCAGCTTTGCTCAATATCAAATGTATGCAATCAATTTGTGTGATTGTGTTGGGTGCGCGTAAAAGCTTTCACATTGATGCTTCGGTAAACAGTACGTTGCAAAAGTAATTGTACACATTTTAAGAGGAAAGCATTCTTATTTTTCTTCTTTTAATGGCACTTCAGCCTAGGCTGAGTTTTTCGCAAAGCATTAGTTCATCAATATTTATTTCACTTTTGTAGTTTTTTATGCGAATGGAATCAGAGACATGGTGATTGATTGGTCATTCTATGTCAGTATTTACTTTATAATATTTTCATGGTAGAAAATGCTGACTTACGATTATACGTAGACCCGAATGTAGATTATAATTTATATATGTATGTAAAGTGGTGTAAAGCAGTCAGAGAGAGAGTCAGTTGTCAAAAGTTGCCGAAGTCGTACATAAGTTGCAGTCGCGGTCAGAGAGAGAGAGTCAGTTGTCAAAAGTTGCCGAAGTCGTACATAAGTTGCAGTTGTCATAGGAGTCATCACTCAAAAGCCGAGAGGGTATCGTCGTGGTAACATGAAAAGAGTAGCGGGGAGAACGAGTAGAGTTGTCGTCGTGAACAGTAGCTTTGAAGCATAACTTTTTTGTTTTTTTTATAAATTATTATTAATATATTATTAGCCAATATTTTATTACTTGAATTGAATTAAATTGCCAATACGTAAATAAAAATACTATATAAACAGTTCTACATGTATGTAATTTTTAAGCTTATGTTACTTATCATCTCTTATTTGCTTCCAAAAATGTTCGCCAGTTTCTGCGGTAATTAGAAAATCTTCTCTCATTCGTCCAAATTCTTCCTGAAGCTCAAATAAAATCGTTGTCTTTAAGATCTAAACATAGACTTTTCAACGTCTGGACTCAGACAAAAATAATGACTTATTTTCCTAAACTAAATAATATATGCAGGCATTTCCCTATACTAAGCTAAAGTATATAAAAGTATATCACCGTAGTCAGCATCAAGTTCATCAATAAGGGATTTAAAATTCCTATGGTTGAGAGCATTATGGCCACCGTTTACCTATATATTATTAATAATTTTTAATGCATTAATCAAACACAATTCTCCCGCAAATGGAGCTTGTTGGTGAATAATGCAATGGAATGTTGGAAAATTTATGTTTTTGTTTAATAAACAACCTACAAGCCTTTTTTTTTAGTTCCAATCATAACCTTCGCGCCATCTGAGCATATTGAACTTAATTTGTTGACATCAATGTGTCCAAATACTAATATGTCCTTTTTTCGATGTTATTAATTTATGTTATGCGGGATTTTTTATTTTGTTAAAAATTTCTTGGCTCATTTTGACATTTGTTAAAATTACATTTCAATCAGCTGAGAAAAAAATAATTTAACCGTACAAAATTTTATTAAGAATGATGAAATAATAAACGAAACTTGTAAAATGAGTAATTGGAACTTCTTCACTATCACTCATTTCTGCATTTTCTCCTGAAGTAAATATTTGTGCTGCGCAAAAGACCTGGTCAGCGTCAAAAAAGAGGCGACTGTGTTCAGACTACATTTTAGTACGAACATGAGAGAGTTGGTTCTTGTCAAAATAAGTCGGCGCTCTGAGGGCTAATGTGAAAATGTTCTATCTTTACTTTACGTTTAATGGCACAACAGTCCATGGAGGGTCTAGGCCGAGCTTTTCGCATTTCGCATCCACTCATGTTGTGCGTGTGATATTTGTACATGAATGGATTGGACCTACAGTTTAATGCCGAATCCGAACGGCGAAGTGAAAAGCTTTTCATAGCAATTTTTACTCTTGTAGGTTTGCCATTGCCTGCCAAGAGGTGGTGCCGTGTAGCAAAAATGGTCTATCGTCAACAAATATTTACAATTTTTAGGTCTGTTCTTGATGAGGGAAAAAATATATGAACTAATTTGTTCTGTCCTACGGGTAATTGTTTTCCTTGATAAAGATAGTTTCTTCAAAATTTTGGCCATATCTTCATCCTTACTTCCAAAATAACCTAAAATTTCTTTTGCGAGCTCCTTAAAAAAGATGCCATCATCAAAATGGTGATAGCGCTTAAAAAGCTCAAGCGAAACAATGAAAGAAGACATTTCTACAGACATTTCCTCAATATTACGGGTTTCTTAATATTATTTTTTTTATTTAAATCAGAATTTAAAATAAGTATTTCATCTCGATCAATAATGCTGGGAATTGATTGAATGTTGGAATTGCACGATTGCTTTCTAGAATGACACGATCTGTCATGTATGTGTAAAAGCTCATAAACTCAATATTTATACCTACATGTGAAAGCACAAAAGCTCAAGGGCTGGGCATAGTTAGTATAGGCTGTGTTTATATTCAAAGTTTACTCGGCGAACACCGTGCAATTGTTGTTGCCCGAACATGGAAAAAAAAGAGCTTTTACTCACTCTCACACCGAACACGATATGCTGGGTGAAATGTACACTGAGCACGCCGAGTATTCAGGGTTAGCAATGAGTTATTCTAGAAAAAAGGAACAAAAATGTATGTAAAATTGAAGGAAAACATGCAAACCTGTACATCACTATTTTCATATGCAGAAAAGCGAAGTTGCGAATTTTTTTAGTTTTTAAAAGTGAATATTAAAAATATTATTCATAAAACTATTGAAGAAAAATCATTTTATGTTCATAATTTTTCAATTATATTGTTAATTTCACGCTCCATATTAATAAAATCGTTTAATTTTTTTTGGTATATCATTTAGTGTTGCCGTTGCGACCAATATAGTATTACAAAAAAAACTGAATTTCGACTAAGAGCAACTCTGTAATGAACACCAATGTAACCACTACACCCAGCACGAGAGTAAAATATGATGTGCGAACACCAGTATAACCAGCAGCATAGAGTGATAGGCAATTTGAAAAGTTTGAAAGCGTTTTTCTCAAAATTTATGTTTTTTGAGTTATGACGAATTTTGTGCTTTCTTCGCGCTCCTTTGGAAAGCGTTTCAAATTCATACCACTGGGTATTAATTTCCTTAACTACACAAAAATGCGTTATTCCACTTTTATACATATTTACTTGCAAGTATGTACTTAAATACTTATGTATTAATACCTACATATACTTGTAGATACATATTTACACATATTTATGAAATTGTCTGTCATAAATTACCATTAAATTATTATTATATGTACAATCACTACAATTTATCAGATGCTCAGAGGCGCAGATGTACATACATACTTACAGAAACATTCATACAATTTATCAGATACTCAGATATACACACATACGTACTTACAGATACATTCATACATATGGATACACATGGTGTGTGTATGCATAAGATGCAACAACAACAACTTATCCGATATTAAATTAAAATTATACAATTATCTCATATCATTTATATGCACAAAAGTTACTCAGACATGCACATAAAATGTGTGTACGTATGTATGTATGTACATATGTGTAAATGCAGGTATAAATCCACCAACACTTTGCAGTCTTCAATTTCCACATGCATTGATTTAAAAAATGTAAGTTTCCTGTACATACTCGCAAATACTCGTGTATAAAAACGAAATGAAATGTATATAAAACTTGAAATTAAAAAAGTATGTCCGTTCATACATACTTATATTGATTTAATGACAACATAAAAGCCTGATTTATTGTATAGGTACACGAGAAGAAATCATTAAGGCATATTAAATATGTTTTATACACATGTAAATACAATATATGTACATATACGAGTATGTAAGTATGTTAATACGTAGGTATTTTTACCTACGTAGATAAATTTAAGACTATTTAAAGTGTTAACATAAAATTTGAAAAGCTTAAACTAATTGAAAGCAGTTTTAAGGCTTTGATAGCAGAAGGAAAAAGTAGAATCGGCTTTGCATTAGAATCAAACTACTTAAATTAGTGAAATGTTTCATTTTGAAATCGATTGTAAGGAGTGAGATCGAAAAAATCGGATAACTTTGAAAGACCACTGCTTTGAAACTCTTCATCTGAATGAAAAAATGCAAACAGTAGGCTTTGCGTTGGAGAAATTCTGATGGAATACAATCACATGTTTTCTGACTTGTGAACTTTCAGTGGAGTCATGGCATCGGAAGTGGAAAGACGCGATTTAGTTATTGAATTATTTCGAGAAAATCCGCAGTGGATCCCGAAAAAACCATTGCAAATAAGGCGAAAGTTGCACAAAACACTGTCTCGATGATTCTTAAAAAATTTAATACAGATTTAACAGTTGCTAGAAAATATGGTTCAGGAAGGAAATGCAGTTTCGTGTCTCCACAAAAGGCGAACTAACTCGTTGCTCTCTTAGAGAAGAATCCAGCGTTGTGTAATCGAATTGAAAATTGGCGGAAAAAGCGAGTTGCAGTGAGTTTTTAGTTCGTAAAATTGAAAAAGATGCGGGCCTTAAAACATGCCAAGTGCAGTCAGTACCCGACAGGAACGCTACTAAGAACTTGGTAGCCCAGAGCCGAGCTAAAAAGTTGAAGACAGATTTTTTCCAAAAATTCGATTACTGTTTTATGGACGATGAAACGGCGATACGTGTTGTCTAAATTTTCTCAATTGCCTGGTCAAGAGTTTTACACCCCAAAGGAATGAGGAGAAGTTGAGGAAAGACTTAGGATAAAACAAAAGTCCAAGTTCCCGAAGAAGTTTCTGGTATGGCAAGCGATTTGTAGTTGTTGGCTAAGGAGTAAAAGTTTCGTAACAAGTGGCACTGTTAACGACGAAATTTATGTGAAGGAGTGCCTCCAGAAGAGATTATTGCCCTTCATTACAAAGCACAATGTATCTACTTTCTTTTGGCCTGATCTAGCCTCCTGCCACTACAGTAAAGTAACCCTTAAATGGTTCGAAGACCAAAACATGAAATTGGTACCAGAAATCGCCAACTCACCAAATTGCCCAGAACTTCGGCCTATCGAGAGATATTGGGCTCTAGTGAAAAGAACATTTAAGGCAACAATCAAAGTAGCTAAATCCATGGAAGATTTTAGAAATAAGTGGAATGCTGCCTTCGTAGTAGTCTCAGCAATGACAGTAAAGGCGCTAATGGCAAGCATACCGAAAAAGCTGCCCGAATTCTGTAAAAAACAACAAACAAATTAGTTTTATTGATCATTTTATCAGAAATTAAATTTTCTTTTCAAAACTGTTTACATTTTTTTATTTGCATAAGGAATTTCAATGCTAGGACAATTTAAAGTTTCGATCTCACTCCTTACTATACAGGGTGTCTCAAAAGTTTGCATTATCCCTTGGAGCATTATCTCATAACTGACAAGAATACCAAAATATAGCGTAGTTAGCAACGGAGAGATTGGGATTTTGAGAAGCTTATTGTACAGTTACCGAGATTTTAACCCCAGACAATCTGCGTAGCAAGACCCAAAAATGTTAACTAATTTTTCTTCTAGCTGACTTTATCTCAATAGAATTTATAATATTGTGAGGACCAAAACTTAAGAAATATCATGTGACTCTCATTTCATTGCAAAAATTGCGATGGAAGTAATCTGAAAAGATAAAAAAGGAAAATAATTAGTATAATGTGACAAAAATAAAATAAATGTTTTTGAAAAATTTGTATTTTGTGTCGAAAAAGGGACTTATTGAAAAAGACGTTATAAAAACGTCTCAGATAAATTTAAAAAGCTCCGATATTTCAAATAATTTTTGTCATACACATTAATGAAGTATATTTCCGTCAAAATTGTGCTAAAATAATAAGTTTAAAAAACGCTACATAACAGAAAATATGCTCATCTCGATTATTGGTGAGGGCGTGCTAATTAGTTCGTCACCGCTGTACCTAAACATGTGCGCTTGCCTTTATCCATACATACATGCTGATGCTGTTGTTCTGGGAATATAGTCACATTATTATGAGTTGTCGCTGTGGCGTAGTGGTAGTGGATTGGACTGTTACGCAGAGTGTCGGGTTCGAATCTCGGCACAGGCAAAATCAAAAAGTAGAAAAAATAATTTTTCTACACACAGCACCACCTCTTGGCAGGCAATGGCAAACCTACAAGAGTAAAAATTGCCTATGAGAAGCTATTCACTTCGTAAGAGGAGATATTTGGGATCTGACACTTGTTGAGTTGTAGTTTAATCAGTCTCATATTCCTGAACATGGTTTTGTGTTCAGCTGAAAACGATCATGTCACTTTTGAAATCTAGAGATACCTGATCAAACTATCGTGAAGTTGAAACAAACACCACAGTTTATACAGGGTGTTTTTGTTAGAAGTGTGCTTTTCAAGAAGAAAAAAAACGCATATAATTTAATGTTATGGAGAAGAATTTAGCTTTATTATAAATTTGCCATTATGTTTTAAAAACAATTTGATGCAAGTGGCCGCCGCGGCTGGTTCGAATAAATTCCAGCCGAGAGGCCCAATTTTCGACAACGTTTTGCAGCAATTGGAGCCGTATTTCAATAATAACACACCTAATATTCTCTTCCAAGGCGTCAATTGTCTCGGGCTTATCGGCGTAGACAAGCGACTTCACATAACCCCACAAAAAATAGTCCAGCGGTGTTGAATCGCACGATCTAGGAGGCCATGCCACAGGCCCACAACGCGAGATAATGCGCTTACCAAAAGTTTCTTTCCTTCCTTCCTTGAGATCAAGCGGAGACTAACTCTTGCCAACAGGTGTTACTACGGGCTCAGTAGGCAATTGAGAAGTAGAGCCCTCTCTCGACCGACGAAAATAACGCTCTATAATTCCCTCATCCTTCCCGTCCTAATGTATGGCGCAGAGACGTGGACATTGACCATAATGATGAGAGGCTGTTAGGCTGTTAGGAGCGTTTGAGAGGAACATACTCCGTAAGATCTACCGTAAGGTCCAGTATGCGTGAACGACGTGTATCGAATAAGAGGGAACGATGAGCTGTTTGAGCTGTACGCCGACATTGACATAGTCAAGCGTATAAAACTCCAGCGGCTTCGCTGGCTGTGTCATGTTGAGCGAATGGAAGAAAGCGCTCCGGCTAGAAGGGAGTTTTACTCTTATTTGAACCACGGTGGAGGAACACGCAGAAGGCGACGTCCTAATCTCCGTTGGAAGGACCAGGTGCAGGGCAACCTGACTGCACTTGGCCTTATCAACTGGCGCCAGCGCGCGCATAGCAGAAGTGACTGGCGAAGCTTTGTGGAGGCGGCCAAGGCCGATCATCGGTTGTAGTGCCAGCTAAGTAAGTAAGTAAAAGTTTCCTTCAATAAATTGATTGTTTCGTTTGCTGTATGGCATGTAGCGCCGTCTTGTTGGAACCAAAGGTCGTTGGAACCACATCAACATCCTCCAATTCAGGCACGAAAAAGTCATTAATCATGGCTCTATAGCGTTCCCCATTGACTGTAACATTATGACCGGCTTCATCTTTGATGAAATATAGACCAATGATTCCCTCTTGGGCCCATAGAGCACAGCAAACAGTTTGAGGATGTAACGACATCTCGTCTCAACAATGGCTTGTGGATTATGATCACTCCAAATGCGACAATTTTGCTTATTAACGTACCCATTCAAACAAAAGTGAGCTTCATTGCTGAAAAAAATTTTTTTGTGAAAATCGGGATCGTTGGCCATTTCGTTTTGGGCCCATTCACCCAACGTTGTTCATAATTAAGTCTATTCATTATGAAATGGTAAACCAAACTGAGCATAAATCAAGTGACAGTTGTCAGAAAGACCAACTCCGAAAAAAGTATTGGCAGATTGAAAACCACACTTCTAAAAAAAACACCCTTTACTTATTCATCTGCAATCTATTACTGACTTAATTCCCCTGTTTGCTGCTGTATTTGTTATCTATCACTTCAGATTGTCGATTTATGGTAGTGAGCACAGTCTCTGTGAACTCGGCCTTTGCCGTTAGTGTTAGTAAGCTTATTCCGTATTCAGGAATATGAGACGGATTAAACTAGTTTGTGACAGATCAGCAAGTGCTTCCAGTGTCAGATCTCAAATATCTCCTCTTACACAAAACTGTTTGATGTTAGTAATTTCTGAGTCTGTAGTCGCGCTACACCGAAACACAATTGCCATTATTAGGCTTACAAATTATCATAATTGATTTCGCTATTCAACACTAGAAGGAGCTGTTACCAACAATTCTAACTTTCGATAATGATCAAACTAATTATCAAGCTAATTTTAATTCTTCTCATAGTTGCTGGTGGATTCGGCATTCGATGTTGCTTCGAATGTAAATGTTGCAAAAAAGTTTCGCTGCCAGCAATGGTCGTATGGATGATACTCTACTACATGTAGAAATATCACCACAACATCAAAATAATTAGCTTTCAAAATTGTATTATACATATTCTATTATGCATACCATACTCCAAAGACAATTTACAAATTTGAAACTTTGCAAATGGAATATTTTAAACATTTATGATTTATAATTAAATTATGAAAAATACATTTCTTGATTGTAAATATGTATGGTATACTTACATACAATAAATCATAAATAGTGAATTAATTCAAGCTAAGCATAACAACAAAGTCTCACTAAGTATCTTATTGTAATGGAAATTTGTGTGGGGATGTGTAATAGTCAGGATACAAGTAGGTAAAAGTTTCCTAATTTTACTGGAGCAGTAGTCAGAAGTAGAACAAAAGTTTACCAAGTATAAGTTTCGCCTATGTTTGTCAATACTGCCTGACACTTTGCTACAAGTGAAGTTTCGTTGTCATACTTTTCCTTTGTTTCCAACCACCAATCGAAACATTTTGCCGCAGGCTTAAATTTAATTTAAATTTTGAATATACACAAAATTGTGGTGTTTGTCTATTTTCTCACAACCAAGCAAAGTTTGAACTTTTTCATCTTTTACGGGTTCTAAGTAGAAAACAATAAGCTACAAAGAAAGTTTTCAGTTTCTAAAATTAAGTGTAGCTACTAAGGCACAGTATAACAAGAGACATTCAAATTTTCAATTTTTAATCAAATATAATGGATGTGAAGAGTCTGACATAGTTTTCGCAGACCTGTTTAAGACTTTTGATAAGATAACGCTAGTGTGAGAGTTTTCAAGAGCGAAAACGAAACCATCCATGGAGCAATTGATTTGATATGATTCAAGATGCATAAGTCTCTTCTTTCGTGTTTTAATGGCACAACAGCCCATGGAGGAGGGCGTAGGCTGAGCTTTTCGCATCCAAGTTGTTCGTGTTATATTTGTACACTCTGAGACCTACAGTTTTTTGGCGAACCCGAACGGTGAAGTGAAAAGCCTTCGTTATGTAATTTTTACTTTAGCCACTTCCTGCCAAGAGTTGGTGCCGTGTAAAAGTATTATTTTTTATACGTTTTGATTATGACTGTGCCGAGATTTACGCACCGGATACTTTGCGTGAAAGGCCAGCGCACAACGAACTACACCACGGTGACCGCTCAAGGTACAAATATGTACCTATGTTAAGGCCTGGCACAGCTCTCTCAGTCAATGTAGGCATCTGCAGAGGTTACGCACTCAATTCGCTTCGTTATGGACCATTTTACGTTTAACATAGAACACACGAAGTAACGCGAAGTAAAATTTGTGTCATAGGAAATTCACTACTCAGCAACGAACTTACCTAGTCTTGCCATAAGTTCTGTTACAAGCTTTTCAAAGTAGTAGGCTCTGAAATTTTAAATTCTATGATCCCGTTATTCGCATTTTTTGGTACAATGTTTTATTGCAAAACAAATTCAAATCAGTTTGGTTTCAAATTTTGCGTAATTAATATGGAGTGGGGCAATAACGAAAATCGCATCGCGGTGATTTCATTGCACAAATGCGGAAATAGCGCAAGTCAAATATTCTTACTTACTTACTTAGCTGGCGCTACAACCGATGATCGGTCTTGGCCGCCTCCACAAATCTTCGCCAGTCACTTCTGCTATGCGCGCACTGGCGCCAGTTGATAAGGCCAAGTGCAGTCAGGTTGCCCTGCACCTGGTCTTTCCAACGGAGATTAGGACGTCCCCTTCTGTGTGATCCTCCACCGTGGTTCGAATAAAACATCCTTCTAGCCGGAGCGCTTTCTTCCATTCGCTCAACATGACCCAGCAGCGAAGCCGCTGGAGTTTTATACGCTTGACTATGTCAGTGTCGGCGTACAGCTCATACAGCTCATCGTTCCATCTTATTCGATACACGTCGTCCACGCATACTGGACCGTAGATCTTACGGAGTATCTTCCTCTCGAACGCTCCTAACAGTCTCTCATCATTGATGGTCAATGTCCACGTCTCTGCGCCATACATTAGGACGGGAAGGATGAGGGACTTATAGAGCGTTATTTTCGTCGGTCGAGAGAGGGCTCTACTTCTCAATTGCCTACTGAGCCCGTAGTAACACCTGTTGGCAAGAGTTAGTCTCCGCTTGATCTCAAGGCTGACATTATTGTTGGTGTTTATGCTGGATCCTAGATAAACGAAATCCTTGACGACTTCAAAAGTGTAGTTGTCAACAGTGACATTTTGTCATAGACGCCGTGACTCTTTGTTTGTTGACACAAGGTATTTCGTTTTGTCCTCGTTCACCACTAGACCCACTCGACGATCGGCGAGACTCCCTTTCCAGGTTGGAGAATGCTGCACTGACTGCTCGAGCGTTTTTGCCAATGATGTCAATATCATCAGCGTATGCTAGCAGCATGATACTCTTGTAGGAGATAGTGCCAGAGATGTTCGTGTCGATGTTCGCAGCTCGAATTATTTTCTCCAGCATAAGGTTAAAGAAGTCGCACGATAGGGAGTCACCTTGTCTGAAACCTCTTTTGGTATCAAATGGTGCGGAGAGGTCTGTCCCAATTTTCACTGCGCTCGTGATGTTGGTCAGTGTCATTTTGCAAAGACGAATGAGCTTTGCAGGGATACCAAAATCAGACATCGCGGCGTACAAGTGATCCCTAATCGTGCTGTCGAAGCCGGCTTTATAATCGACAAATAGATGATGGGTGTCGATCTGTTTTTCTCGGGTCTTTTCCAGGATTTGGCGTAGTGTGAATATCTGGTCGATGGTGGATTTACCAGGCCTGAAGCCACACTGATAAGGTCCAATCAGTTTGTTGACGATGGGCTTCAGTCTTTCGCACAGTACGCTCGATAGAACCTTATATGCAATATTAAGAAGGCTGATCCCACGGTAGTTGGCGCAGATCGTGGAATCACCCTTCTTATGGATTGGGCAGAGTACGCTGAGATTCCAATCACTTGGCATGCTTTCATCTGACCATATTCTGCATAGAAGCTCATGCATGCGTTTTTTGAGCTCTTCGCCTCCGGTCTTAAACAACTCAGCAGGCAGGCCATCTGCACCTGCAGCCTTATTGTTTTTCAGCCGAGCAATGGCTGTTAAGACCTCCTCATAGTCAGGCGGCGGTACTTCAACGCCGTCAGTGATTGGGGTTTCCGGAGTGGGTTCCGCAGTGGCGGGATTATTGCCGTCTTCGCCATTAAGCAGCTGCGAAAAGTGCTCCCTCCATAATCTCATTATGCCCTGGATATCTGTCACCAGATTTCCATCTTCATCCTTGCAGGAAGAGGCCCCGGTCTTCAAACCAAGAGTCAGGCGTCTTATTCTTTCAAAGAATTTTCGGACCTCGTTCCTGTCCCGCAACATTTCGATATCATTGAACTCGCGTCTTTCTTCATCTCTTTTCTTGCGCCTGAAAAGACGTTTCTCCTCCCTCCTCAACTTTCTGTATCGCTCCTTAGCAGCTCGCGTTGCAACTGACTGCAGGGTGGCTCTGTATACTGCGTTTTTTGCTTCAGTAGCATCGCGACACTCTTGGTCGTACCACATATTTCTCCGTCGACGGTGGTAGCCTAGCACCTCTTCGGCAGCCGTACGCATAGAGCGGGAAATGTGCGTCCACTGTGCGCATATATCATCAAGTTGAGGGGTGTTTTGCGAAAGGAGAAGTGCAAGTTGGTTGGCAAAGACTTTGGCTGTCTGTTGTGATTGCAGCTTTTCGACATCCAGCTTTCTCTTTGTACCTATCCGTACGCGATTTGCTACACATATACGTGTGCAGACCTTGGCTGCAACCAAGTAGTGGTCTGAGTCGATGTTTGCACCACGTATTGTGCGTACGTCTAGTACATTGGAAGCGTGCCTTCCGTCGATCACAACGTGATCAATTTGGTTTCGTGTGTTTTGATCAGGGGACAGCCAAGTGGCCTTATGGATATCCTTATGTTGGAATCTGGTGCTACTAACTGTCATGTTTCGTGCCGCGGCGAAGTCGATCAGTCTCATACCGTTATCGGTGGCTTCGTCGTGGAGACTGAATTTTCCGATCGTCGGACCAAAGAGACTCTCCTTGCCCACCTTGGCATTAAAGTCGCCTAACACGATTTTAACATCGTGGCGGGGGCAATGCTCATAAGCTTTGTCGAGGAGCTCGTAGAAGTCATCTTTGGTCGTTTCATCCTTCTCATCCGTCGGGGCATGGACACAAATTAGGCTGATGTTGAAGAATTTTGCCTTGATGCGGATAGTGGCTAGGCGCTCGTTCACCGCCGTGAACCTCGAGACTAGATGACGCAGTCTCTTCCCAACCACAAATCCAACACCAAATTCGTGTCTCGACGCATGACAGCTGTAGTAGATATCACAGGATGCTCTTTTGGAGCAACCCTGTCCCGTCCATCACATTTCCTGTACAGCGGTGATGTCAGCTCTATATTTTTGGAGGACATCCACCAGCTGGATAGAGGCACCTTCCCTGTAGAGGGTTCGGACATTCCAGGTGCATATCCGTAAATCGTTGTCCTTTGGGCGTTTGCGGGAGTCGTCAACATTAGAGGGGTTCATTATCCGAGGCTTGTTTGGAGGTTTCATTGGAGGGTATTTTAACGTGGTGGGTTCCAAGCCCGACGCACAACCATTCATTCAAGGCCATGGAGAAGCCCGCCGCACACATTAGTTAACTCACTGACGGTTGTCAGATCGCTATCCAGGGGACGCCACGAGGAGGCTGTGTGTCGACTTGAAATGTAGAAGCGCAAGGATCGACCATGGACGCACCTGCGACTGTCACGAACTTTACCTTGTGTCCTACGCCCCAGGCCCCCCAGGTCAAATATTCACGTTGCTAAAAAAAACTCGAAATATCGAAAATGTTTGTTTATCGTACCATCGATCGTTTCTTGGAATTGTCTCAAGTGGAAGACAGGTTGAGAAGTGGTCGACCTCGCGTTGTTCGTACTAGTGGATACATAAAAGCTGTGCGGGAGCGGATTCGCCGAAATCCCTTAAGAAAGCAAAAGATCATGGCTAGAGAAATGGATATGTCTTCCAGATCCATGTCACGACTAATCCGTGATGACCTCCACATGGAGGCCTTTCGCAGGTGCACAGGCCATCTTTTAACTCCACGGCTAAAACAAATACGATTGGAAAGATGTAAGAAGCTCTTGCAGTGGCACGCAAGAAACTGTCATAAAAATATGAAAAAATTTTTAAGGTGGAGGAAGTTTTTAATAGTTTTTAAGCAAAACGACAAAATCTATGCGAGAACATCTGAAGAAGCTAAATTTATTGTGCCGAGTGTTCAGAGAGGTCATCATCCAACATCCGTTATGGTCTGGTGGGGAGTATCCCATAAAGGCGTCAGTTTCCTGCATTTTTGCGAAAAGGGCGTTAAAACTGGAGCAAAAGTGTACCAACAAGATGACTTGGAAGGCGTGGTGAAAGACTTGACAATAACCCTCTTTAATGGAGAGCACTGGGTCTTTCAACAAGACTCTGCACCGGCACATAAAGCCAAAACAACTCAAGAGTGGCTACGTCAGAATATTCCAGCCTTTATTAGCGCTGAATATATGCCCTCGGGAAGCCCAGATTTGAATCCCCTTGGTTACAAATTGTGGTCAGAGCTAGAGAGTGTGGCCTGCAAAGTTCACCACCGAAATTTGGAGAGTCTTAAGAAAGCTCTTATTTCAGCAGCGTCATCAATACCCATCGAAACCATACGTGCCGCTATAACCCAATGGCCTGATCGTCTAACGGCGTGCATTAAAGCGAGAGGCGACCATTTGGAATAAGATGTTGATTTCCAGAAACATTATAATTTAATAACAAAATAAAAATTACAACACATTACAAAAACTCGTTTCTTAAATTTTTACACTATATTCAAATTGTAACAGAACTTATGGCTGGACTAGGTATATTCCCCATGCATTCATGGAATTACATAGTATATTAAATGTTAACCACCAAATTTAAGTATCTACAGTTACTCTGAGTAAAGAAGGAGACGACGAAGTGACACAATCAACGTGCAATGTGACCGGAACACATCCACAAAGCTTAAGGAAGAGTTTACAAAGACCTATGATGTTGTATCGAGCCGGCCTAGTCTACTCAAGCCAGAGACAACCAAAGGACGAATGTGATGGCAATGAAAATACTTCGGTGTAATCCGGTAAAACAAGCATGGGCAATGTCAGAATGAACCATTCACGAGATGTTTCGAAGGTTCAAACTAAGACTCTTTAGCCTAAGACTCTTTAGCGTTTGAATCGATACTCTGGGCTTCATGTTGCCAAAACGAATATTTCTTTGGTACACACAAATCAGGACGTGGTAATACAACGCACGAACATACTCCATATACTTAAAGATAACGGTGCAGGCACGTGCGTGGGATTGTTGCAGAGAGGAAAGAAAATTGTGAATAATTGTCGTATCATATTTAATTAAAAAAAAAAAAAAAAAAAAATAACTATATTATTTTACATTACATTAGCTTACAAATTTTTGGTTCATTGCGAGTTCTTTCCGGAGATGTTTGGTTTATGTCAAACGAATTAAAATTCATTGTAAAAAAAATTCTGTGCGTCAGTTACTTCTTAAAACGTTTGCGTTTTGGGTTTTCAAGTTAGGTTTAGTAATCTTGTAAAAACAAGAGTCTGTCGCAGACATTACAGGCGTGGCCGAAGCAATTTTTAACGAATATATTCACAATCGCCAATTGATTGTGCCTTGAGTATGTTTTCTTTTCTTTTTTTTTCAGTCTATCAATTTTTACTAGAAACTGATGGGCAGCGCTCTCTATCAATCGAGTATGAGATATTCTACTGTGGGCAAAAGTTAGTAAGACTTTGTTCATAATTTAAAATTTTTTTTATTCATTCTTCCAAATCTATTTCGTCCCCTTCAAAGTAATCCCCCCCCCCTTCCCCTTCCCCCCCCCCCCCCCCGGCTCCAATACACTTGTGCCAACGTTTCTTCCAATTCTCGAAACAGTTGTTAAAGTCAATTTCCGGAATGAAAGCCTTCAATGCGCTTAGCGATTCATGTTTAATGTCTTCAATTGACTCAAAACGGTAACGAGGTCCACGAAGCGGTTTTTTGAGTTTAGAAAATAGCCAAAAGTCACACGATGCTAAGTCAGGCGAATAGGGTGGTAGGGTGGTTGCGGAACGATATCAGTCGAATTTTTGGTAAAATGGTCTCGTAAAACCAATGCAGTGTGTTAGTGATTTTGGAACCAATCGTGCATTCACTCTTCTTAGGCCCAAATGATGTTTTAAAATGGTTTTCACTGATCCTTCCGATATTCCAACGATGCCAGTAAGGTCTCTGACTGTTAATCGTCGATTCTCGAGCACCAATTCCTTGATTTTATTGACCAGACGTGTTGATCATCAGTTGATGTTGATGGCCGTCCTGGACGTGGTTCGTCGTCAACGCGTTCTCGACCATCTTTGAACAATTTGTACCAATCAAAAACACTTGCTCGCGACATACAATTATCACCGAAGGCCTTTTGCAACATTCTGAACGTTTCGGCACCAGAAATTTGATTCCGCACACAAAATTTAATGGAACTTCTTTGTTGAATAATTTCACTCATTGTGAAAATCGCCGAATGCACTTTTTGTACTTCAGAAAGACAAGCGTATACTAAACACTAATGATTATTTTGATGTGACATTTGGCACAGATGGCACCGATAGTCATACCAACCTTAAAAAATAATATTTTGATGAATGGGTTTCCGTGCGAAATTTAAATTAAAAAGTCTTACTACTTTTTGCCCAAAGTAGTACGCGAATGCGCGCCCTCTGTGAATCAATAGAGGGAGAAAGGGCTGCTCTATAGATTTATTGAGGGCGCATATTGGATACATATGTGGTGCGTATTATTTCTGTGTATATATAAGGAGTAAGATTGAAAAAATCTTAACGCACGTTTTACCTAATAATTTTTTTTGTCAGTTATTGTTTTTATTGACAAACATGTTGATTTATAATATAACTTTTAAGTTAGAACTATAAAAGTTATATTTTTCTGTAATTTCAGTAATTTGAAGTTTGATCAAAATGAGTGAAGAAAAAGAAGTACATCTTAAAATTATTAAAAATTTTCAAAAAGATCCAAATTGGTCCTACAAAAAATTGCCCAAAGAATTGAAGGTCTGCTGTCAAACTATTTCCAATGTTATTAAACAGTTTCAGGTGAATTTGACCATAGATAGGAAACCTGGTTCGGGAAGAAAACAAGGACCACATGATATTGGGAAAGACAAGAAAATAGAAAGCATATTGAAAAGATCTCCACACACATCTGCTAGAAAAGCTGCCCGGTTAGCCCAGTGCTCTGATTATTTGGTGCGAAAAGTTAAAGCCAATGCAGGTTTGAAATCATACAAAGGCCAAAAAGTTCAAGACAGGAATGCTGCAAGAAATTTTGACGCCCAAAGTAGGGCTCGGAAGTTAAAAGCGAATTTCATGCAAAAATATTCATGTTGCATAATGGACGACGAATCGTATGCGCTGGCAGCTTCCGAGTCAAAATTTTTATGATGCTGATGCTCGAGGAAATGTCGAAGAACAATTTAAAGTCCAAAAGCAGGCAAAATTTTCTAAAAAATTCCTGGTATGGCGAGCTATATGCAGTTGCGGCAAAAGAAGCAAGTCATTTATTACAGTGGGCTCTATAAATACCGAAATATACATCAAAGAATGATTGAAAAAAGGCTTCTTCCTTTCATAAGAGAGCACAATGTGTCCACATATTTTTGGCCCGATTTGGCATCATGTCACTACGGCAAGAAAGCTCTGGAGTGGTACCAAAGTAATAACATAGTTTTTGTACGAGGAGAGGCCAATCCTCCAAATTGTCCGGAGCTAAGATCGGTGGAGAGATATTGGGCTCTTGTGCAAAGAAACTTAAAGAGCACATCAAAGGTGTCCCAAAATATCGAAGATTATAAAAGGAGATGGGCAAACTGCTCCAAAAAGGTGTCTGAAACAACTGTCAAATCTCTAATGGAAGTCTTACCAAAAAAGGTCCACGAGTTCATAAATAGTCGTTAGAACTATAAAAGTTATATTTTTCTCTAATTTGTTAAATATTATCAATTAAATTAAAAAAAAATCAAAACACTAAGATCAATCGTTTAAAAATTATTGAGTTTTATATATGTTAAGATATTTTCGATCTTACTCCTTATACAAATGCAGCCTCATTTTGTTCATACTTGATTGGTAGAGGGCGCTGCTCTTTATTTCTATGACAATTTCTGTGTTGCCAAGGTCATCTTTAACCCCTCGTAAATATAAAAATGATTTTAAAAAAGTAAACTTCATTAAACTTCAAAAAAATATTTTTTAATTATTTTTAAGACTGCAGATAATAATTCTATAATAAAAATATAAAGCTTAAGTTCACTTTAATCGGAGGAAACATTTTGAAATTATCAAGTAATAAGCGAAGATGGACAAATTTCATCTTTCTCATATTTTTAAGTGTTTTCATAAAATTTTCTTAATCTCAGTGGAATATTCGGAAATTCGATTTTCATCGCCAGTGATTGAATAAATATGAATGCGACTGGCACAATCGAATGATTATAAAAAAGAATAATAATAAACCCCTTATGTTCCCCATACGCACGGTCCTGTTACGGCGCAGTTCTTTGAATTTGCTGAAATATTGAGGGTTTTTTCAAATTCAGAAAAATTTTCAATTTTCAAATAAATATAATTTAAACTGCAGGTAATGTCAAAAAACCAAAAGGGAGAAGACTGCGTATCACTTTTAGTTTGTTTATAAAGGGTGATTTTTTAAGAGCTTGGTTTTTGACGATCAAAAAACACAGAAATTTTACAATAGTGAATGAAATTTTTATTTGGATCGATAAATCAATTCCTGCCATTTACTTTTTAAAGATAATTTCACTTAAATGTTGCCCGCGGCTACGCTTCAAGTGGTCCATTGTGAAGTTCTCATTTTGGCACACTTTCTCACACATTTCAGCCGGAGTCTCACCCATGACGCATTCAATGTTGGCTTCCAAAGCAGAAATCGTGTTTGCCTTGTCCCTATAGACAAGAGACTTAACATAGCTCAACAAAAAATAGTCGAACGGGGTCAAATCACACGATCTTGTAAGCCAACTGACTACACCAAAAAGTGAGATTAACTGCTCACCAACTCACTAAATTCGCCTCTCAATTGGAGCATGGTTTCGCGTGCAGTGTGGCATATGAATCGTCCTGTTGGAACCACATATTGGTCGAGTTCAATTCTTGCATTTTCGGCAAAAAAAAAGTCTTTTATCATTGAACGGTACCTTTCCCCATTGACCGTAACGTTGCGGCCTTCATCGTCTTTGAAGAAGTACGACCCAATGATGCCACCTGCTCATAAACCGCACCAAACATTGCATTTTTCGGGATGCGTTGGTAGCTGCTCTGGTATTCACTCCAATTACGGCAATTCTGCTTATTCACGTATCCACTGAGCCACTGAGCAAAAATGAGCCTCGTCGTGAAGACAATTTTGCGATAAACACATTTTTCACATTGCACGATTTTTGATAATAAATTTCAATAGTTTGCAAACGTTGTTCAGTCGTAAGCCTATTCATGATGAAATGGCAAACCAAACTGAGCCTTTTTTACTTTGACACATGTCAAGATGCACGCATGAATTGTCAGAAATATAAACGTCAAAAAGCAAGTAGCAAAAAAATCACGTTTACTATGGTGTTATTGTTGTTTTTGGTTAATGCCCAGGACACAGAGAGTTAGGACAGAAAGGCCCATTGTAATACCACATGGTTGGAGCTAAAGTTTAAGCCCGGTTCCGAACGGCGGGGTGGTTTTGCCATTGCCTACCACGAGGTGTAAGTAGTTGTAAGCTTTCTCATAATTCTTATTCACTTCATATCGGTAGGAATAAATTAAGTTTTATGCGACCTAACCAACAGCGATAAATCGCGATTAGTTTCGACCTAATTTTAGATAAAATTACCGTATTATAAAATTATAATTTAACTTTACTTATTTTTGTTGCTTGAGCAGGAATAGTCGGTACATCTTTAAGACACCTCCCGGGTAAAAGTCTTTTACTCTACCCACGAGACCAGCGAGGACGTCCACTGTTCTTTTATATTGTATACTTTAAACTTTTTTTTAATAAATTAAATATTAAGTATGTAAAGATTAAATATACTTACTTTAATTTTTATTTGTGTGGAATTTTTCCAAAATTTGTGAGTTTTAGGATCTAAAGTGGTTAATTCGACTAACTTCATCTGGCCGCACTGGTAAGCTGCTTAAATGTATGGGGTATATTTCCCAATGATTCATAAACTTTCCCAGTCCCAAAGAGATTTTTAAACCTATTTTGAGATTTACACAATTTTAAAATTTTGCACAGAAACCTAAGATTGTATGACACTGTGCGCAAAGTTTTCTTTTTAGTTTACTCGATTCACATTCTAGGCAAACGGTAATTACTTATTATTATGGTTATTATTATCTTTGTTGTAGTTGCTTTTTGGGATAATACTTTACTTTTAATGGCACAACGGCCCATGGAGGGCGTAGGCCGAGCTTTTCGCATCCACTCATGTTGTGCGTGATATATTTGTACATGATTGAAAGGGACCTACAGTTTAACGCCGAATCCGAACGGCGAAGTGAAAAGCTTATCATAGGCAATTTTTACTCTTATAGGTTTGCCATTGCCTGCTAAGAGGTGGTGCCGTATAGAAAAATTATTTTTTTTACTTTTGTGAATTTGCCTGTGCCGAGATTCGAACCCCGGACACTCTGCGTAGCAGCCCAACGCACTACCACTACGCCACAGCGACCACAATATTTTGTGATAATAACAATAGGGTTAACAATTACTAGGTAGTATAATTATTGTTGGCTATATACTTATTTAAACTAATAAATTAAAAAAGTAAACTATAAAAGAAAAACGAATAATTTTTTAATTAAATTGCTTCTCGGCTTTGCTGGTCCTAATGATCATGGCAATAAAGCACATTCAAATTAATTAATTCAGAACAGGCATAAAAAACAACGGACAGAGGGGACAAGAGAGAGATAGAGAGGGATTGAAAGATGAAGAGATGAAGAACAGCAGCAACTGGCATTGTCAATAAGTCAAGCACTACTTTTGTTCGTTTGCTTTGTTGACTCAAAAGCAACGGTGCCACATTGGTCGATTTTTTTGAGTAAGATTACAATTTTGGATTTCTTTCCTTGACTCAAAAACAACAGTGCCAGATTGGTCGGTTTTTTTTTTTTAATTGAGATTGCGATTGCGGGTTTTTTGGGACATGGTGATTTTGTACATATGTACATAGGTACTTTTGTGGATTAAAATGCACACAGATATGAAAAGAGTCTCGGATGGAACAATCCAATACATATAGTCTGTCAAGTAAGAGCGTGCACGGCAAAACTTTTTTGGAACATTTACTTAAAATGTTATTTCATATATTAAATTATATTAATGCATTGTTCGAGATTCGGACTTAAATGCAATTCAATAAAATACTTTGTTCGGTGGCCACTACGGTTAATATTGCCTGGCACCTCTGAAGTGTCAGATCCTTCCAAATCCGTGGAATTGCCCGAGACAGCTGATTCAACTCGAAGACTTTTTTACCGCGGAATATGACTAGTCACGTGATGGAGTAACGTATCCTCTAACAGAATTATCGTTCGTGATTTTCATTCGCCCACGTCAGTCACTTTTCTATGTGTGTTTTTTTTTTGCAATAAAGGTTTCTTCATCGTTACGGGATATTTCATGTTATGAAATGGGTCCGGATTGCAGCTCCTTTATGCGGCGTCCAAATGGAGTTCTGTCAAAACATGTTTATCCAAATATATCCAAGTTTTGAGACTTTTGTTAGAAATGTAAAATTATTGTTTGAAATGGCAAATTTTACTAGAAACTGATTGGCAGCGCCCTCTATCAACCGAGTATGATACGTACTCAGCGCCCTCTATCAATCAAGTTTGAATCATATGCATCAGAGAAATCGGCAAGTAGAAATATATATAATTTAAACTGCTGACCAAAACGGAAAAGACTGTGTATTACTTTTAGTTAAATTTTTTTGGATATACTTACTATGGTTTTTTTTGTTGTTTTTGGTTGATGCCCAGGAACATAGTTACGACAGAAACGCCCATTGGGAATTCCTCCAAAATATGTTTATCAAAATATATCCAAGTTTTGGGACTTTACCGATAGAGCCTCCTTCCGTGAAATCATCGACATTTTTAATCGCCTTAACACACTTGGAAAACAATGTTTTCGTATTCTCCATGTAATTGGCAGCAGCTTGATAGGTCATTTCAGGTACGTAAAGAAGAACAAATGCTTGAAATGTGAAACGTATACGTCTCACTCACTGCTTACAGCCTGCTGTCTCACTCATTCCGTGAAACTAGATTAATGTGAAATTTTCTCAACCCAATACCAGTAAACATCGAATATTTTCCGCAAGTTTTCGGAAGATAGGTAAATTACCTATTTCTTTCAATATCGTTTATGGAAAATTTCACTTATACTTGGGGTACTTGAGTGATTTTAGTCATTTCAGAACTTTCAGCCTTTTTCTGGCTACAAGAATTGTCTACTGAAGTATACCTAACTTGAATGAGAAGGCTTACATTTTATTCGAGAAATCGTACCCTCAGACAAACGGACGAGCGTCACGGTTCAGGCACACCGATTACTTTGTACAAGTTCAAGGTTTGGGCAAATGTTTCGATGGCTGATTTATCTAATTGTGATCTAATTTGTGTTATCAAATTTTTTGTTTGGTGGACTTTTTGAGGGATGACCTTGTATCACACTTTTGCAAAAGCGAAGCCGTTTGAATTTTTATCTACACATTGGTTGCTTAGGTAGGGGGGTAAAGAGGGAATAATCCCTCCTCACCCTAGGAGAGGATCTGATAACTCCTAACTCCGATCTTTTTCGAGCCATTACATAGAACAAGAGAAACTATTACCCCATTTCAAAATCTTCATATTCGGTTGTTTCCCTTTTCTATGTACGGGTTGAACTAACATTTTTATTGATACAAGGTTTGGGCAAATGTTTCGATGGCTGATACATTCCTTTTTATTGATACATTCAACACACAGGGTGTACCCCTATGAATGCAGAGCATTGTGTTGAATGGAAGGAAGATTGATAGGTGAGTGGAAGATGGAGGTAGAATGAGGGAGGGAATGCAATCACACAGGACACCGATAACGAGATATGCAGCCATTGTGGCAAGTGTTATGCCTTTACCACAATGAACTTCAGTTTATCAGTGTCGACTATGAAAGTTCTCTGTAAAAAGGATAAATACATGAATTTCATTTTCGATATGTTTAATCTTAAGGACTTGACATTAAAGTGAAACTATCTGGCAACGTTTTTCGAATGGGGAAATTGTTGTTGTTTTATGGTGAAGCTAAGCTAACAATAATGTCATTCAAAGTTGAAACAAAACTGAAGCACAACACTAAAAAGAAAAGTGAATTGATTGTGGGATTGTTTGTTGCTGCTCATTTTTAATTGTTATTGGTTTTGTGGTGTGAGCAATGAATGGCCTTAAATCGTCTAATATTCTGTCATTCAAACTTTTTGTACAGCTCACTGAAGAAGTGAGGATTTCTTTTCATAATTTTTTCCCATTGTCCTTGTATTTTTTCACATTATTTCTAGTTGATGGTAGTCATCGGTAAGTGCTGCACTATAATTTTTTGTGAAAAGTTTTCCTCTTGGATCTATTCAATTGCCATTTGGAATTTTACATATGGAAAATTTGTCTTCCAGTATTTCTGTCAATTATTAAAACAAAAACAAATAATTTAGCTTTAGAACTTGACACTTTTCGATTAAGTACTTGAAAGTTCAATATCCGAGAACATTTCTGTTGAAAGTTTGAAATATTACACTTTTACACTCAGGGAGTATCGCTATGAATGCAGAGCATTGTGTTGAATGGAAGGAAGATTGATAGGTGGGGCAAAGAAGGAGGGAGAATCAGAGAGGGAATGCAATCACACGGGACACCGATAAAGAGATAGGCAGCCATTGTGGCAAGTATTATCCCTTTACCACAATAAACTTCAGTTTATCAGTGTCGACTATGACCACATGTGGCGCCAAAGGCCAAGCTTTTCGCATCCACTCATGTTGTGCGTGTTATATTTGTACATGAATGGAGGGACCTACAGTTTTATTCCGAATCCGTACGGCGAATTGAAAAGCTTTTCATAGGCAATTTTTACTCTTGTAGGTTTGCCTGCATTGCCTGCCAAGAGATGGTGCCGTGTATAGATTTTGTTGTTGTTGCTTTTTTTAATTTAATTTTTTATTTTTTTTGCCTGTGCCGAGACAGTACGCACTGCGTAACAGTCTAACGCACTACCGCTGCGCTACAGCGACCATACCACTTGGCAAACGCAATTTGACTAACATTAACCCTCTAGTTACCAAGTTTTCGATTGACCTAAAAATATTATGAAAGATAAATATCGAAGTAAAATGCAGAGATCTGTCCTCAAAAACTTAAAAAAATATTAATTGGCGTGGATTTATGAAGTCGTGAAGTCGGGATCGCTCAAAGCATTTGCTGTTGTTTTAGCTTCTTAGCAAATTTTATTTTTTTCTAATGATTAAACAGTTTTATTAAATGATCTTATTCTAAGCCATAGACTGTTTTATGTACCGTTAGTATCACGGGAAGTATTTTATTTTTATTATTATTTTACTTACTATTATTTTAATGGCACAACAGCTCATGGAGGGCCTAGGCCGAGCTTTTCGCACTTTTCGCATCCACTCATGTTGTGCGTCTTATATTTGTACATGAATGGAAGGGACCTACAGTTTAATGCCGAATCCGAACGGCGAAGTGAAAAGCTTTTCATAGCAATTTTTACTCTTGTAGGTTTGCCATTGCCTGCCAAGAGGTGGTGCCGTGTAGAAAAATTATTTTTTCTACTTTTTAGTTTTTGATTTTGCCTGTGCCGAGATTCGAACACCGGACACTCTGCGCAGCAGTCCAACGCACTACCACTACGCCACAGCGACCATTATTATATTTATTATTAAAATTATTATTTTATATTTATTAATCAAACTCTATCTAAATAATAAATTTTTCAGATTTTCGAACATTTTTGACTTTGATTGCTTCCAGTGGCTGTAATACACGTCGTCGCTCATAGTCGAAGTATTATTATGCCAGTTTAGGGTAGTTCACTATACGATATGATAGGACATGTACCTCCAGACTACTGTTCTGGTGGTTATTACACCCGTTTTGGTGGCGGCAATCTAGAGGCCTGCTTCGGAACTAGAGGGTTAAGATATTATTGTCTTTCGATTCGCGTGTCACTTGGTGTCAATGAAAGAAGGAATATAATGTAATATAATTTGATTTGTTTGTTTTCTTTGCATTTGAATATCAATTACAATTTCATTCGCCTTTGTTCGTGGGCAAATTCAGGTGCCAAATCTTCTGCTCGGGTTCTGAATACTTTTTGTGTATTTTATTTTATTATTATATAAAGTAAACTGTCTCTGAGACATATAACAATAGATTTATAGATAGATTCTGCATATGCTATTAATTTTTGTGTGGTATGGAATAAGGGGGTTTAGTGAATTTAGCTGACGACAGGAAGTAGATAATAACCCGCTCACTCATATCCAGTATTTGAAGTTAATTGGTTTAAGTGATGGTTCCAGCCACGATCGCGATTATCGCATCCGTATGTTTTTGACGCCACGTGTTCTTGTAGTGTACATAGATGGTTTTTGACCATGCGAGGGGGTTAGATCCATCCCGATGTGCTTAGGAAGTTTATTAGCTTATTAATAAATACTTCAGAGGGTTTACTTAGGTTTTTAAAGTAGTCATCCTAGAGCCAAGCATTTTCTAACTAAACTGTCTCTGAGACATATAACAATAGATTTATAGATAGATTCTGCATAGGCTATTAATTTTGATATGGTATGGAATAAGGGGGTCTAGTGAATTTAGCTGACGACAAGAAGTGGATAATAACCCGCTCACTCATATCCAGTATTTGAAGTTAGTTAGTTTAAGTGATGGTTCCAGCCACGATCGCGATTACCGCATCCGTATATTTTTGACACCACGTAATCTTGTAAAGTACATAGATGGTTTTTGACCACGCGACGGGGTTAGATCCATCCCGATGTGCTTAGGAAGTTTATTAGCTTATTAATAAATACTTCAGAGGGTTTACTTAGGTTTTTAAAGTAGTCATCCTAGAGCCAAGCATTTTCTAACTATGGTTAAATTTTCTATTTTATATAGAAATTCATCAAATAAAAATAATTAATATAAGTAATGTGCTCATGCCCAAGGTCCAAAGAGTAAACAGCAATTGCACTATAATAAATCAATATTTAAACTATTGTGTTTAGTAACTGCAAAACTATTTACTTCACATTTTTAATAGAAAGTCAACTATATTATTTATATTTTAATTTAAAATATTTGTGGCCACAATGAAAAGGAAATTAAAAAAAAAATGCATCAATAAATGAAGTACAATAAATAAATGGAGAGCCGGTGGAAAAACAGGCAACAAATAAAAACAAACAAACGCATTCACACAGCATTAAAATTTTGAAATTTCACAACATCCGCATCCGTTGTTAACCATTTCCGCCATGTGTCTGTGTTTGCGTGTACTTTTTTCTTATTATTGTTGCAATGTCGATCGCTGCAAATTTTAATTTATTCATAAAAATGCAAAAAACAAACAAAAATATGCAATAACACGAAAAAAGAGACCAGCAATAAAATTAATACGCCCTTTTATTTGCATACAGGGTGCAGCATATTGCACCCTTGCACTCGAGCGTAACTATGAAACTGCATGCATACAAAGAAAGTACCAGAAATAGTAGTAATAAAAACAAAACCGAAAACAAAATCGATTGAAAGCGGCAGCGGATTGAGGGGCAGCGAAAATCCTGTGTTCTGTGTATGCTGAAAAAGCGTTTTCATTGTGTTGCAAGTAAATTTCGCAAGAATCTTTTACATTCAACATGAAATATTTAAATTAAATTGTAAACGAAATTACAAATGAAAATACCGAACAACAGGCACAGAAAGAGCGAGAAGTGGGGTTGCCTGAAAGCGGCAACGATGCACAGTGTATGACCCTGGTCAGTCTGATTGCAATTGCAATTTTTACCATCAAATCTATTTCATATTTTACTAACTGTTAGATGAAACTGCATTATTCTATTTAGTTTTTAATTGTCTCTATATCCATCTACATACAGACATTCATATGAGTTCGCACACATACATATGCATTTGAAAATTGATTTTATATTGCACACATGGCGTATGAGTGATTATGCCATATACATTTTAAATAATCAATCACACGACATGTTGTGCACCGAAATCAGCCATTTATGTAAATACATTTTTAAACATCCTTTTCATTACCATTCATTTGATTGTGTTGGAACGTTTTGATCTATGTAGTTAACTTTATGAAATCGCCTTTTTACACGCATAATGTTGCCACATTTTTGAAGTAATTTATTGCTAACTAAGAACCATCCACATCAATTGAAAGTAGCGATACCGAGTAGCATTACTCCATACCAGGTTTTGTTCCTAGACGTCACACAGTTTGGTTTATTACTTCTCAAACTTTGGGGGCGTATGAGCTAAGGCGTCGTAATCGCCGAGTCGTAGGTGATAGTGCACTGATCTTCTACGCAATTACCCGGATTTAAATCTCGGCACAAGTAAAAAGAATACTGAATATCCATTCGTCACCACCTCTTGGTAACAGTCGCGTCGTTTATCTGTCAGAACTGACTATTTTTTTATGGACCTGCGATAATTCAGGCAGCAAGAAAAGCCTTTCATTTCGTCATTCAGATTCGGCATAAAACTGTAGGTCCCTACCATTGCTTGCTAAGCAGAGTGGCCGAAGCTCAAATCTCGGCACAGGCAAAATCAAAAAGTAGAAAAAATTATTTTTCTACATGGCACCCCACCTCGTGGGAGGCAATGGCAAACCTACAAGAGTAAAAATTCCCTAGGAAAAGCTTTTGACTTCGCCGTTCGGACTCGGCATTAAACTGTAGGTCACTTCCATTCATGTACAAATATAACACGCACAACATGAGTGGATGCGAAAAGTGCGAAAAGCTCGGCCTAGGCCATCCATGGGCTGTTGCGCCATTAAAAGTAAAAGTAACACCTTTATCTACTTACTTTACTTACCTTTACTTACCTTTACACCTTTATCTATTGGGTTTTTTTTATTAACGACAAATGTCAGCGCACTCATTTACACGCCCACTCGCACGGGAGGCGAATTCGCATAACGAAAGAATCGGTGCCCGGAACACACACAGTGCGGACTGCACTGTGTAACGCGGATTATTAATCCTTTATATTTGCACATTTTTTTCACCTGGAACAAGTCTATTACTTCCAACACCAGATATCACATCGAATGGATCTGCTGTAATACACGAAAATAGACGAAAGATATAGTACGAAGAAAGTGTTTAACACTTAAAGAGTAACTATGTACATTGTTTCTTTAACCTTTTGACGGCGAAACTTTTCCCTGTGAACCGATTTCAAAATGAAAATGATTTACGTGATCAGAAACCTCAAATTAGTCTGGTGCCAAAATTCCAAAGTTTCGCCGACCATACTTTCCCCTACTGTGGCTTAGTAAATATGTTTGCCAATCGGCAGCTATACCAAGCAGAATTCAAGTTGATAAGGTCAATTAGGATTTCATCTGAATTAGAAAGGTAGAATTATGAGCTATAACATTTCTTTCTTTCACCCAAAAGCTCCTACTTCTACTTCTAACCCTCTAGAAGGGAGCCTGACTGCCAAATAGAACCTAGTACAAATATGACACTCGCTAAACTGTTCTACCCTCAACTTTCCTCTATAAGTTATCTCTGATAAATGCTCTATATCCTACTTCCAAATTTATAAACCAAACAGCCGTGAGCAAGCAAGGGTTAAAGACTCAAGCTAAACATTTAACTGGCAGCTCCTTCTACAACAACATTATGTCTAATTATTGATGATTCGTTGTGCCCAGCGTACAGAATAAAAGGTGTGCTGTAAGTCCAGGATAATGAACAAAAATCCTTGCTTCCACATTTTTCGAAAAATACCTTTTCTTAGTGATTTCATCTATGGAGAGTTAGAGAAACGGCAAAACTTTCCTTTGTTTCGTCTCTTGGAAATAGTAAACGTGCAGGAAATTTAAAAATGTATATTTTTGGCTTAATTGGTGAACTCCCTGCACGTTAAGTTACTGTGTCCAACTAAAGATCCCATTCATAGTATCCGCTCATACCAAATTATTTTAGCTTAATGTTACTGCATATCTTCAAGCCGAGGTAAAAATGTGAATAACAATCGCTTGCATAGTAACACTACTAATCCATTTGGGTTATGACTATCCTCCAAGTTGCTCTAGCTTTTAAAGGAGCTGGAAAATATCGCAATATCTTTTTACCTTATGAAGAAAAATCATTTATAGAGGAATGCTCAAAATATATACCTATATATATAACTAGCGGACCCCATGCACATTTCACTGTGCGTAATTAAAAAAGTAATTCAAAGCAGTTTAAATTTAAAGTTCAAGTCAAATTACCGGCATTGGAGCCACCTCCAGAACCATTACGCTCAGTTGGTTTAGGTCGTGCATCTGAATCAAAGCCTTTTTTGGCATACATTCAATCTTAGAATTCATGTTTCCAAATGACTTCATTCGGTTCAACGAATATTATTCGTGACAATTTTGTGACCACATTCGTGGTAATTTTCATGAACAACATGGAAAAATGATATTGGTCTCGAAATGAAAATGAATTTGACAATTATGAAAATGATTTTCACAACAACGTTTTCCCCGCTTCTGATTGTTTTTTTTTGCTAAGGACAAATATATCACAGCTTGGGTTCTTTATTGCCCTTCTTTCCTGATTCAGAGTATCAGTTTTTACATATTTATTTCCTTGGTAATTCTGATCAGCAAGTTGATCGTCGACGTTCAATTAGTTCAAATCGGAAGCGTGATGTTATTGAATGAATCCAAACTTTCCTTCAAGAGAATAATGAATTGGTACGACTTTTCCGTACTGCTCTTGACTAAATGCCTACTGATAATCACAAAATTGTAATAAAGGCTGATAGAGTACCATTTGGAGAGCATGCCAGAAGATTTAATGCTTCAACAATGGATGAAGTTGCAATAGTAATAGTTGGTGATGAATTTAATTCCGGCGATATTGTGCTGCATCAAAGAGATAATGGTGCTGGAGGTGGCTCCAATGCCGGTAATTTGACTTTTCCATTAGCACAACATAAACCTGGTGGCTCATTTTTGAATTTGTACGCGTTGCAATCTGGAGGTGTGATAAAAAAATAACCGTTATTTTTTTTCTGTTATGTTGGTACACATGTCTGTTATATATGTTGGCAATACCAACCATTTTGGATTGTCAGTTTGTTTTTGACAGATAGAAAGGTTAGTCGTGTTTTGGTGTGCTCTTCGATTTTTTACTATTCGAAAAAATGGATCAAAGAAACTGTATTCAGTTTTGTGTAAAAAATGAAATTAAATGCGCAAGGACATTTGTGGCCTTTGGCGAGTCTACTATGAGTAGAACACAAGTTGAATTGTGGTATAACCGGTTTAAGGAAGGCCGAGAAGATGTCAATGACGATGCTCGTCCTGGTCGCCCGAGCACGTCAACAACCGATGAAAACATTGACGCAGTGAAGAAAATGATTTTGGATAATCGTCGAATCACTATCAGAGAGGTTGCTGATGATGTTGGCATATCGTTCGGCTCATGCCAAGCAATTTTTACGGATGTTTTAGGCATGAGACGTGCAGCAGCGAAGATTGTTCCAAAATTGCTAAATTTTGAGCTTGTGCGTAAGTTTTTGGCCAAAAACAAAACCGTTATCATGCCTCAACCACCGTATTCACCGGACTTGGCCCCTGGACCCCGCTGACTTTTTCCTCTTCCCAAAACTGAAGACACCGATGAAAGGAAAGCGTTTTGCTACGATTGAGGAGATAAAAGAAAAATCGAAACAGGAGCGGTTGGCGATACCAAAAAGTGCGTTTCAGAAGTGTTTCGAGGATTGGAAAAAACGCGGCATAAGTGTATTATATCTGAGGGGGATTACTTTGAAGGGGACAAGATAGTTGTTGATGAATAAATAAATACTTTTTGAAAAAATTTAAAATAACGGTTATTTTTTTATCATACCTCGTACGTCATCCATACGACCAATAACTACAGTTCGCTGTAAAGTGTAATCAATCGTCGAATCATAATTGAACGCAGCTCGCTTAAGGGGTTCAAAAGTTGTAGGCATAATACTCTTTTTTTGAGCGTGCCAGTGGGCGGCTAAATAAATATGTCCGTCAGAAAAGTATGTACTTTAAGTTGAAAGTTGAATTTTTGAAAAAAAAATCGAACAGTTTCCGAGATCATTCATCACACACATAATATATCTTCATTTTTATATATAAGTATAGATATAAAATTCAAAAGTGTAAACTAAAGATGCTCGTAAAAAAACCTCGTATGTTTTCTAAACCGTTTCGGAAAAAATAATTTAAACAAAAAAAAAAAAAAATTATTAAAGTTTTTGACAATAACCAGAAAAACTGTCAAGTTCATAAAATTTAATCCCTATGGACATTTCTTTAACGGTAAGTGCCTTGAGGTTCCAATGAGGACATTATATCTAAAATCCCTCGTAAGTGAATGCCAAGAATTATTTCTAATGGTATCCGAATGAAGCAAGCTAAACTAATCGCCCTAAAAACTTTTCTTCCTTCCTCTAAAATAAAAGTCACTTTTCAAAGGAAAGATTCAAATTCAAATACTATATAAAATTGAGAAAATAGTGGCTTCTGAAAATATATGAAACTGAAGAGTTATGTGCAACTTCGTTAGTTTATATGCATGTGTATTTTGAAAAGTTATCAAAAAAAAAGAAAAAATATTGATATTCCAAAAGATATTTCTTTGCTATTTCACAGATCTACATAAAATAAAAAGTGTAAATCTAATATTTTCATTCAAAGTACGACCGTAAAACTCTTAAAAAAATCTTCCATTAAATTGAAGAATTTACAAACTTTTAACTGCACACTCCTGTCGCCGGAAAAACCAAAAAACCGAAAAACCAACATGATGCTTTATTATTTGGCAACAACAAGCTGCTAGCTGCTGCTTGCTGGTATCAGCAATACCAGCAACCCATTGTCGGCATCACACATAAAACCACTTAAATCTTAATAAATCTTGCATACATACAATTTAACATGCATGCATGTGCATGTGCATGTGCATTGTGCATGTGCATTGTGCATGCCAAAGGCTGAACTCAGCCGAAGAAAGAAGAAGAGAAACTGAAGCAAAACACAAATACGAATACTTACTCGTAAATATAACAGCAGCAAGTAAGCAACAAATGGTGACTTGCAAACAGTAATTTAAGAATGCAATGGTTGTTGCTGTTGCTGTTGCTGTTGCTGTTGTTGTTTCAGATTCAAGTTTATTGCTTTACTTCGAAATGCTTTTAACTTGAATGAATTTTCTTTTGCAACAACATCCGTCGTCATCGTTCTACATCCTTCCAAAGTATTTACGTATGTTCGGCGTGCGTCCTACTGGCTTACAGAAATCGACACTGTCGTTGTCGGTGTCGTTGTTCTCGTCGTAGTCGTCTTCATGCCGCATGCATGAATAATGAGTTCGATTCGTTGAACTCAAAAGGTATTTGTGTGAGTGATAAGCACACAACCAGGCGACAAGGCCAGGATGTTGAAAAGTAGCATATATTGTATGAAGGGAGGTGGTGGAGGAGGGGTGCGGCTGACGGGTATATGCTAAGACATGCCAACATAAATACGAATATACATAAGTATTTACGACTTTCAAAATTCATAAAATTACCTTATTAAATATTTACACAGAAGTTATTTCTTAACTTTCTCAACTTTTAGTTAGCAATTAAGGATTTAATGAAATTTCTGTGAGTAAATTTTTAATGTTTATTTGTTAGTCATTTTGTCCGTAAGAAAATAATATAAAATGCATTTTAAATTTATGTGACTACAGTTGGAACTGTAAGTTTTGGCACACTTTCATGCAAAGGCTCTGATTACGTTGAACACAATTTCATTGCGAATTGAAAATTCAATGTGGTTTTCGGGTTGTGGTTCATTATAAAGAAGCAATTGTTTTTCTCAAGATTGTTTGTCTCAATATTACCACAAACACACACGCACACACAAACACACACAAATTGTATTTTACTTTATATCATCTTGATTTGCACACACTTTAGCATTCTACACTGTTATTGCTTGCAATGTCTAATTGGCCACAATTTATTAAATAATTTTTTCAATTTCATAAAAAACATTCACCAGCTGTTGGTATTCGTTTGTACCAATGCACCTGCAAGCACTTGCACTTACAGTGGTGATAAAAATTAAGGGAACAGCAATTGTCGATGACAGTCGCACAAAATTGTAGAGGATAAAAAATTAGCATATAAATTAAGCTGTTAAATTAATTTAAAAAAAAAACAAAATCTTCTGTATTTATTTTAATAGAGAATTCAGAAAAGTAATAAAATGATTTTATATAAGTACAATGTAATGAGGTTCGGAAAATTACACTATATATTTAATTATTGGCTAATGAATAATGTATTCATTCGAGTTGTTATTGCAATAAAGATTTATTGGGTCATATAAAAGGTATTTGCGGGTTTTCGTTACAAGATGATGTTGGTACCCACAAATATGGCAACACTAGTCCGATTATGTTCAACGAACACATTTTTGAAAGGCGGCATTTCAGGTTACATTTTGTGTTGACAGTTGTGTAATTCGTGGTCGCTGTGGCGTAATGGTAGGCATTGGACTGCTATACAGAGTGTCCCGGGTTCTCGGCACAGGCAAAATCAAAAAGTAGAAAAAATCATTTTTCTACACACAGCACCACCTCTTGACAGGCAAAATCAAAAAGGAGAAAAAATCATTTTTCTACACACAGCACCACCTCTTGGCAGGCAATGGCTAACCTACAAGGGTAAACATTTCCTATGAAAAGCATATCACTTTGCCGTTCGGATTCGGCATTAAACTGTAGGCCCCTTCCATTCATGTACAAATATAACATGCACAACATAAGTGGATGCGAAAATGTCGGCCTAGGCCCTCCATGGGCTGTTGTGCTATTAAAAGTAAAGTAAATTAAGTTGTGAAATTCGTCGCTAGTGTAAAAAATCACATTGATTTGAAAATGAGTGAAATATCTGAAGAAATACGCTATGTGATGCTTTATTACTATAGAAAAGGTAAACAAAAAAACATACTGCAAAAACATGCCGAAAAATTTGTGCGATTTGCGGGGAGAATGCTCTGAGTGAACGCCGATCCCTGGAGTGGTTTACTCAATTCCGTTGCGAAAATTTCGATTTCAAAAATGCACCGAAAGATGCATTAAAAGTCACTGAAAAAGACGGAGAAATTTTGTAAGTGGTGGAGCAAGATCGACACGCAAGCTGTCAGGAGTTAGCAGACTCACTAAACATCAACCACTTTTTATATGACCCAATCTATCCCTATTTCAATAACAAATCGAATGAATACATTATTCAAAGTAGAAGCTATGGCACTTCAAAATATTATAGGCAGTTTATGGATTCCTTGAAAAATAAAAATACCGTCCATATTTTGAGGCTATGAACGAATCAATCCAAATTTTGATACTTTCAACTGTAGTAAAGCTAAATAATTTTTAACCGGCCTTGCGTGAGGTTAAGGCCGCGCGTTGTCGTATTCTGCTCCATTTTTCGGGCATTCCTCTCTTCAAGCGAATCAATTGTTTTCGATACAGCTCTCCCGTAATGGTTTCACTAGGTTTTAGCAACTCATAATAGATGGAACCCTTCTGATCCCAACAAATACAGACTACTCCCTTGACGTCATGAATATTCTGCTTCGGCGTTAATACTCATGCTTGGCCGAGCTTCATATACAACTTCTTGCGCTTCAGGTTGTCCTATATAATCCATTTCCACAGTAATAATTCGATGCTGCGCTGAAGTAGGATTTCCGATATGAAAATCGCCATTCGTTGTCTCACCGGCTTCAAATCGTATGGCACCCAATTTCCCTCCTTTTGAATGAATCCCAATGATTGTAGGCACTTGGAAATTATCGGTGTCCTGTGTGATTGCGTTTCCTCTCTCAATCTTCGTCCTACCTATTAAGCTTCCTTCCATTCAACATAATGCTCTGCATTCACCTGAATGTTGATACATTCAACACTCAGGGTGTGTCAATAAAAAAAAAAAATAAAAAATTACTGCTTGAGTAACTCCCACATTTGTGTAGAATAATCATCCATTATTTCATATATTTATAGTTATTCTAGCCATAGGTGTTACTTCTATGTAGTTACACTGGGATTAGTCCCGAATTTAGGCGGACAAAATTCGAAAATACTACATTTGGTACCACATACCACATAGCAAATTGTTGCTTGCAAGTTCAATCTGTAAGATTTTGATAGCAAAATTGAAAATAACCAATGGAAAATATTATAGCACGAATAAATTTATATGTTGTAAAGGTTTATTTTGAGTTCAGTGTTTCAGTCCTAATACTTCCTTGAAAATGAGAAAAAAATTCTAGAAGCTACTCGTTTTTTTTTTGTTAATTTAATCGACGATTTTATTGTTTCTCGAACATTCGGTGTGTGCGCCGACATTGAATATGGTAGCATATAAAAATTTTGCAATTTTTTAAAAATGTTTATGGCTACATAAATTTCTTATACAATATTGCTCTGGTTTGCTGTTACTCTGTTGCTGTAGGCATCATCGTCCACAAATCTAATCAATATTTTCAATCATATTGGCAAATTTTTTTCTTGTATTTGTAATGCACTTTCATTTGATTAGTTTTACCTAAATGTGATAAAATTTTATTGTTTTCATTTCATACTTTATGCCTTATTTAATCAAAGTGAAAATTTCATTTCGTTTGGTTTCTGAAACACACCAATGGAATGGAAAGGATCATGCCAGCTTTCTCGATTCTGCCTACTTATTTTAAACTTAACATGTGTCGGCATATATGGCAAATCTGAATCAAGTTTGTTTAATATTGCAGCAATATTTTGCAGTTCGCTTTTATGGTATAAGGAAAACAGATTCTTTTGTCATGTAAATTCTTATTTGGTACTGGTCAAGATATGGTATAAAATACATAATCAATAATCAATAATCTGGCAAAACAAATTAAATTTTGAGTTCGCATTTCAAGAGCTGTCAAGTTTTGACTACGGAAATATATTTCGTGGTGAGTATTCGCTCTGATTCTCACTCTCTTTTTTTTCGTGTGTGTTCTTATAATACCGGTGTGCATGCTCATTGGACACATACAATACATGTAGAAATACCGACGTCGGCTCTCTTAGTGTCATCTTATGTACTCTTTATTTTTAAGAGTATATATATTGTGTTACAAATAGTGTCAAAAATAGTTTCACTCTTCATTACACAACAACAACACTATCAAACCATTCTACTATAAAAGAAGAAGTTTCACTTCAAAACGAAAGAAATTTAAATCATCCTCTAGGATCAAACTCGTCGGCATTTTATAGACAAAATAATAGTGAAAGAGAATTTATAATCGTGTAATTAAATCTTATTTCACATGTTCATTTATTTATTCGTATTTACTTATTCATTCATAGCAATTAATTTGTTCTTGACTACACATTAATTTCTAAATAAACTCTAACCACATTATCCTTGAAGTGAGGGTACTCAGATATGTTCGCCACAAAGTTATATCTAAATTTACTGGCATCTCTCAAGGGTAATTATAACGTGATTTTTTATAATTCACAAAAAGTTTAATGAACAACAATTTTCTCATTAAATATAAAAAAAAACAAAAATAAAAATAATTCTCACATGCTAAAAGTGCTCTCAAAGTACTTACTTATATCTAATATTTATTTACCATATATAATTATATTTTCATCACCAGAGGAGCTACAAGTGAGCCGCTCCTGCTGGTGCTGCCGTTGTGGTAATATACAAATTACCCTCTTAAAAATGGTGATGATGGTAACCTACTAAAAATTTATCATAATTCCGGTGTATGTAGCAGATGCGAAAATGAGCAAACGAACGAAATGGATGAGCCTAATATTTAATAACAAAAACATAACAAAAAACCAAATAAGTTGGCGCATTTATCAAATGTCATTATCAAAACAAAAACACAGTGCATGTGTTAATGTCAACAACAATAGCAACAAATATTGCAAATAAATAACAAAATGAATGTGCTGCTGCTACAAACGCTGCTGCAAAGCAAAACAAACAAAGCAACAAAAGATGGCGTCGCTCATTCATCATGGCGTCGGCTGCTGCTGCCGCTGTGGAGCATATGACGGTTTTATTTACACATTAAATATTAATATACACTAATACTTACTCACACACATACACACACACGCACGTATATAAATATTACATACACACCCATACACAAAAATGGCAAAGTGCCATCATCATTTTGGTATTTTTTTTTTTTTCACTTTTCTCACTATCATTTGCTTTAAGCATTAAGTTTCTTTTTTTTCTGATTATGTTTGTTTTACCGTTTTGTGTGTTATTCTTTGTGTGTGTTCAACTACCCAATGAGAAAAAATTTAAACGCTTTAAAATCATTTAAAAGCGCTTTATTTTTATTTCCTGAACGCTCTGTGTAGAGGATAGAGTAGCAACTAAACGCTCATAGTTAGTCATTATATCCAAAAAGTCATTGTATCCAAAACGGTGTATACATATATTTAGATACTTTCTGTAACCTCCTGGTTTTTAGAGCTGCCCCATGGCTCAACATGGGGCAGCATAAAGCAACACCACACTTATTGCTCTAGAGAGTAAAACTATTTGGCCTGCTATATTTTATTAGAATTTTAGACACCGATGACAAGATATTGGTCATCTTCTTTTATGTAGCCTATAAAGCTTTGAAGTTCAGCCGGTTATTTAGCATCACCCCGAAATATTTGACTATTCTATTACCAATTTGTATATTCATTTCAAGTATCCCTCTACTCGCTATTTACTATCGCCTCTGGTTTTTGTTCAGCTATTACCAGCTTATTTTACCAATGGCCACCGTTTTATTTGTCACTTCGATTTCATGGATATATATTTTCGAGTTTCGGCAATATGACTAACGCTATGGCGTCCGCGTAACCGACTACTTTTATGATTCTCCATCGTAGACAATAATAAACAAAAGAAGGCTCAGTAACGATTCTTGTGAAATACGTGTCGAGCAGAGCGCTATGCCAATCGGCTCATCGTTTGTTTTCAGCAAGCTGCCGTCGCCGCCGACTTAAATAGTCTGCTCGAAACGGCTCGGAAAACAAATATTACAAATACTTATATATATAGCACACACAAAAATGTAATGGGTTGACCAAATGAGGCGCAGGAAAGTAAACGTAAATTTGACAGCGACGCCATGTTTGTTTTCTGTCATCTTTATGTCATTTTGTTAGTAGAATGTTTGCCATTTATCGCTATGGATTCGTATTCGATTGAAGACCGCATTATAGTTATTATAGAACACTTCAGAAATGGTGAAAAAATATAAAACACGTTTCGCGTACTTTGTTTTGGTCGGCATAACCGCCCAAATGAAACAACCATTGGTCGTTTGGTGCATAAATTCGAGGCTACAGGTTCGGTTGGAGATGCACCAAAGTCTGGAAGACCTGAAACTGTTCGCACTCCGGATAAAATCGCAGTTGTGAAGCAAAGTGTGAAAGATTATCCAAAAAAAAAATCATCAACGCGCCGATCACTTGAATTAGGCATTTCAAAAACCATTCTTTGGCCCAACTTGATGGAATTAACTTGGATGATGGTTAAGACGGTTCAACTTGCCACACTACGCGTGATAATATCGACGAATTGCATAGTTTTTCGAAAATCTCTCTTGATCTCGCATAGAGGAAATGTGAATTGGCCTGCAAGATCATGCGATTGGCTTTCGTTTAATGGGGATTTTTGAAAAGCAAAGTCTATGTAGATAAGCCAGCCAATATTCAGGACCTAGAAAACAACATCATTACCGAGATAAATACCATACAAACGTCCCTATTGGAAGATGTCATCACAAGTTTTGACCATCAAATCGACGTATGTAAAACTAGCCGTGGTGAACATTTGAGTGATATCATTTTCCACACATAAATGGCATTGATGAACCTTCAAAAGAAAATACCCAGCTTGTTTCAAAAATAAGATTTTATAGTTTTAATCTGCGTTTACTTTCCTGCCCCTCATTTGGTCAACCCTATATTAATAATGGGAAAAAAGATTACTATTTTCAATAATTGGAAATCCTCCGAGTAAGGAAATATATACAATTCCATCTGAAGTATTAGGTAAGTATTTTAATTTAAGCAAAGAGAAAAGTGTAGCTCAATCCATAAAGAGTTTATAAAGACCTTAACTCAAAAACGTGATAAGAAAATTGGGAACTAAAAAAGTAGCCAGTATCTAAAATACAATATTTGTAGCTAAAGTAAAAACAAAAGATTATAATTCCGAATTAGTTAAACTGGCAACACTGTAAATTACAGCTGCCGATTTTACCCGCTGCCGACTAGTTTTTATGTTGAACAGCCGTCATGTGCAGCCGATTTAAGCCGCTGCCACTGTCAAAAAGTAGTCGGCGCAATCCTCTACTGCCGAAATATTGTAGTACTTTATACTAACTACGTCGCTTTCGTTGGAAGCTTACTAATTTTCAATATTTCGCTTTACTGCAGTTAATTTTCATGGTTTTTACTCTTCGACCACCCGACAATCTTTGCCAAAACTTGATACCGATAGCAATATTCCTTACAGAGGCAGAGGTAAAGTTATGTCACGTGTGATGGCACCTTTATGACAGGTTAGAGTGGTGACCGAGAGTGTTTCACGTGAAAATCCGGCCTAATTAACTAATACTTTACAAAACATGTGTAAGTACCTATGACAAATATTTTTTTTTTATCAATGTTCAATATATTTCGTTTTATGTAAAAACTTATTCCAATTCACTGAGTTTACTGTACAGAAAACTCAATGTGTCTACGGGCTGGAACCCAGATAAGGGATAACTTGGCTTTGTGGCGTAGTTTAGTAACTTGCACTGCCAGACTAAATTGGATTTGATAACAGCGGCTATAATAGTTTTACTTACATAAGTTTTTCGATTCTAATATATCGCATAGTAAATCCCCATCTCCATACCATAATCGCATTTGGATCCATCGGTATAAGGAGTTATGTCGGTTTAATTATGGTAAATACTTGCGGTCATTTCACCCATCTCGAGTAAAAAGACCTTGCTAAACTTTAAGAGATTTACTAAAATTTCAGTCAGTGGCAAATAGGAGGAAAGAAGTTGAGAGTTAAAAGAGTTGCTTCTATTTGTTCTACTTAACTCCTGTAGCAATTGTTCTAGGTATTTTCTTGTGAATTTGTTATGCTTTTCTTGCTATTCGATTGTACCTTTTTTTTTTATTGATATATTAAACACACAGGGTGTACCCCTATGGATACAGAGCATTGTGATTAGGTTATCATGACTAATGACTGCGTTGAATAAAATTGTCCGTTACAATTCTTCCCATACTGTGCTATTGAAAGATTCAAAATCAAAAATTTTTATCTTAGTAACTTTGAATTAAATGTCAGAAAATATTATGTGTCAGTTAAAGACAATAAAAATTTATTTAACGCGAAAATGGCAAACGATGTGGAAGTGCGAGAAAATATTATTAAAATTTTTCAAAAGCAACCTCACGGGTCTTTCAAAAAAATTGCCAAAGAGGTAGGGGCTAACCCTAAAACCCATTTCTCGCGTTATTAAACGTTTTAAGGAAGAACTGCGTATTGATCGGAAGAAAGGTTCTGGTAAAAAGAAGCGGCCACATGACTGTGAGAAGGCGAAGAACGTTGTGACCATTTTAAAGAGAGATCCAAACATTTCGGGGAAGAAATTGGCGGTGATTTTATATATTTTAAATTTATTATTCTTGTATTATTTATTTGTTCATAATTAGTTCATAAATAGAATATTCTTAACAATAATTTTTTTGTTTATTTTTTTTTTTTTTTTTTTTTAAATGATTATATAATTAATATATTTATTTATTTTATTTGGTTTTGTTTTCATCATTATTTTCATTTCTTTTTCTTTTTGCGCCCTTATCATCTGGACACTTTGTATATATATATTTTATTTTTCCTTCCCTTTGGTTTTTATTCTCTCCATAATTATATTATGTGATATTATTTACTTAAATTTTTTTTTTTTTTTGTCTATTAATTTTGTTTTTGTTGTTGGTTTTTTATACACTGCCCTATGTTCCAGTACATAATTCTTGTTGGTATTTGTGCTTGGCTGAGACTTCTGCTGTGGTTGCCCATTTCCTACATAGTTCCTCTTCTTATATGTCCTCAGTAGTTTTATAGCTTTGCTCTCGATTTGCCATGGATTTGATAATGTTCATACTACTGTGGGCAAAAAGTAGTAAGACTTTTTAATTTAAATTTCGCGCGGAAACCCATTCATCAAAATATTATTTTTTTAAGGTTGGTATGACTGTCGGTGACATCTGTGCCAAATGTCACATCAAAATAATCATTAGTGTTTAGTATACGCTTGTCTTTCTGAAGTACAAAAAGTGCATTCGGCGATTTTCACAATGAGTGAAATTATTCAACAAAGAAGTTCCATTAAATTTTGTGTGCGGAATCAAGTTTCTGGTGCCGAAACGTTCAGAAAAAGGCCTTCGGTGATAATTGTATGTCGCGAGCAAGTGTTTTTGATTGGTACAAATTGTTCAAAGATGGTCGAGAAAGCGTTGACGACGAACCACGTCCAGGACGGCCATCAACATCAACTGATGATCAACACGTCTGGTCAATAAAATCAAGGAATTGGTGCTCGAGAATCGACGATTAACAGTCAGAGACTTTACTGGCATCGTTGGAATATCGGAAGGATCAGTGAAAACCATTTTAAAACATCATTTGGGCCTAAGAAGAGTGAATGCGTTGGTGAATTGGTTCCAAAATCACTGCATTGGTTTTACGAGACCATTTTGCCAAAAATTCGACTGATATCGTTCCAACCACCCTACCACCCTATTCGCCTGACTTAGCACCGTGTGACTTTTGGCTATTTTCTAAACTCAAAAAACCGCTTCGTGGACACCGTTACCGTTTTGAGTCAATTGAAGACATTAAACATGAATCGCTAAGCGCATTGAAGGCTATTCCGGAAATTGACTTTAACAACTGTTTCGAGAATTGGAAAAAACGTTGGCACAAGTGTATTGGAGCCGGGGGGGGGGGGGGGGGGATTACTTTGAAGGGGACGAAATAGATTTGGAAGAATGAATAAAAAAATATGAAATTATGAACAAAGTCTTACTACTTTTTGAAATATGTAAAAAACTTTGAGGCATTCGCAGAGTCCAATCGATTCGCAGGTTCCTCGCCATGTCGAGTATGTTTCTATGACCAACATACATAACTAAATAGTAGCCAACATATCAAAGCTTAATCGCTCCATTTGATGCTGTGCATTCAATAAAAAGATCTGTCGAAATAATGCAATAGATTTTAAATAAGACCATTAATCATTTCTATTTTTTCAACATGTACCTGTGTCGATCAATAAGTAGCCGTGTGTGAAGACAGGTGGCGTTGCTGAGGAAAGTTGGCATTACCGTCGTGTACTGCCATTTTCTCGAAGAAGAGAAGCAGCATCTGATTCATAGAAGGCGGCCAAAAACAGTGATGGTTTTTTTTCAAGTTTGGGACGCGTGAATCAATGCGCACTTGGTCGTCAAAAAGGAGTAGACCGTACTAATATCTTGTTTTGTCCATATAAACAATATAACAATCAACCAAATGCTTATGTTCTCAATCACTACATTCGAGTACACAGATTACACCTATTTGAATCCCTTCCCCAAGGTTCAACTTGGCCTGCTATAATAAATTTTATGTTCAGTGACAAGGAAAAATATCATCTGCTGATTGTGTAATGCGTCCATCCCTGCCAATAGCATTGATTCCAAATTTCGTGTGTAGACAGGTGGCGTTGCTGAGGGAAGTTGGCATTACCGTCGTTTAATGCCAACTGCCATCTGTCACACGACACCACACTAAGTTTCAAACTGATTCATAGGTTAGTTTTTATTTGGCAGCCATTAGTATCACACGTGTTTCGTGTTTCGTGATAAAATGGAAAAAGAACAATATCGATCCGTAATTCGCTTTTTATTTTTGGATGGAAAAAAATGCGAAGAAATAAAAGCGAAGTTGGATACTGTCTATGAGGACCCTTAACCATCTATAACAACCGGTAGATATTGGTTCAACGAATTTAAACGTGGTCGTACATCTGTTTTTGATGAGGAGCGCCCAGGAAGACGTGGTTATCGAGGAAATCGTCCACGGCATGATTCTCGCTGATCGCCGAACGAAAGTTCGCGAAGTAGCAGAGGCCGTAGGATTGTCGTACGGAACGGTAATTAATATTTTACATGATAGGTTAATCATAAGAAAGGTGTCGGCCCGATGGGTGCCGCAATTGCTTACGGTGGACAACAAGCGGATACGGCTGTAAGTAGCCGTGTGTGAAGACAGGTGGCGTTGCGTTAAGCGAAATTCGCAGAAGTTTTTGCATCGAGTCGTCACCGTTGATGAAACCTGGATCCATTATTATACGTCAGAGATCAAGCGACAGTCAAAACAATGGATTTTTCAGGGTGAATCTGCTCCGAAGAAGGCAAAGACGGTCCAGTACGGGCCAGAAAGGTAATGGCAACGATGTTTTGGGATTCCAAGGGAATAATCCTCATGGACTTTTTGCAGAAAGGAAGAACGATCACGGGGCAGTACTACAGTGAATTATTGGACCGATTCGATACAAAATTGAAGGAGATACGGCCCGGCCACATTTGTCTAAGTAAAAAGTGCTGTTTCACCACGATAACGCACCAGCACATTCAACCGGAATTTTCGCGGCCAAATTGCATGAATTGAACTACGAATTGCTGCCGCACCCACCGTACTCGCCCGACTTGGCTCCCTGCCACTTCTTTCTGTTCCCCGACATGAAAACGTGGCGGGGGCGGAAAAATAATTCAACTCAAACGAGGAGGTTATCGTCGAGACAGAATCGTATTTTGAAGAGTTTGAGAAATCGGATTTTTTGGAGGGGTTAAAGAAATGGCAGAAACGTTGGGAAAAGTGTATTGTACTAAAAGGAGATTACGTTGAAAAACAGAAAAAAGATTTGTGAAAAACTTGCCCCTTCATTCCTAACACGGATACTTATTGGTCGACCTCCTCTGGTACAACTCTCAAATATCTGATTATCTATAGTAATCAACTTAACTGGAAATTTTCGTTGCTTTCCGCACTTTACACCAAAAGTGTAAAGTGTCTTCAATAATTAACAAATAAAATCGGCAATATGTGAAAAGACATTCTAAGTATATTCATAAGCGGTACAGGTACTTCTTCTTTCTTCTAATGGCACCACAGCCATGGAGGGCCTAGGCCGAGCTATTCGCATCCACTCATGTCGTGCGTGTTATATTTGTACATGAATGGAAATGGGTCCTACAGTTTTATGCCGACACCGAATGGTGAAGTGAAAAGCGGTACAGGTACGGTGACCAATTATTCCGAAGAAGAAAAAGAGGACAATATGGGAGTAGGTTGGTTTCCTGCTCCAGCTATTGTAGTATACGATAAATAATATTTCTGCCGAAGTACACACATAGTAAATATATTTACATATTTATTAATAAAACAGTTCACATCACATAACCTCAAAGGATACTAAGATAAAGAAATGTTCAACGTAGGTATAGGGTTAAAAATGCTAAACAAAAATCCGTACGTAAAAGATGATCTAAAGCACTTCCTTTCACGCTGGGTAGCTGCTTGTTGTTGTGTATGTATGTATGTTTGTAGGTATTGTAGTAAGGTCATTGAATTCTGTCTGTTAACATTCCTAAGCTATTTTACTTGAATTTCCCGAATGACTTTGCATGAGAATCTTTCTTGGTGTGTGTGTGCTGCTGGTGTTTCCTGTGTTTTGTTGTTGTTGGTGTTGTTTGCTTTTAGTAATCTATGGCAGTGTGGCAGCTTCAATTTGTCGTTATCCTTGTTTTTGTTGTTGTTGTCTTATATTGCCACCAAAAGGTAAATACAAAATAACACAATTTATTTTTGGCTCATACTTTACTTACTTTCTCATGAGGTTGGCATCAAAAAACCAACAATTTGGTCTCGTTGTGTGCTTGAAAGGACGTAAGGAAGGGCGTGCAAACATTTTCATTTTGCCAAAGTTTTGATACTCCTTTTTTTTTTTTGTTTTATTATTTTTGCTGTTGCTGTTTTCCAACTTTTTTTTTTTTTTTCATACAGATATATAGGGTGGTCCATGGATTTTTTGTTTGTTTGTTTTGAAGGGAGGCAACTCAAATGGCATTTGCATTAGGACGGGAAATTAGTATTATATTTGGCTTAATTTAGAAGATATGGACTTGAGCACTGGTCGTTGTGGAATAGTGGTAGTGCGTTGGACTGTTATGCAGACTGTCCGCGGTTTGAATCACGGGATCTCAGGCAATGGCAAACCTTCAGAAGTAAAAATTACCTATGAGAAAGCTTTTCACTTCGCCGTTCTGATTCGGCATAAAACTGCAGGACCCTTCCATTCATGTACAAATATAACACGCACAACATGAATGGATGCGAGAAGCACGGCCTAGGCCCTCCATGGCTGTGGTGCCATTAAAAGAAAGAAGAAGTACCTGTACCGCTTATGAATATACTTAGAATGTCTTTTCACATATTTCCGATTTTAATTGTTCTATTATTGAAGACATACGAGGGTTGTAAGCCATGGGTTGTGCCATTTAAAGAAAAAGAGGAATGCGTTATACAACTTTAGGTTCCAACAGAATGACGCGCCGTGTCACACACGCCGTGCAGCAATTTATCTTTTAGCTTGGGAAGTTTGAAAATCGCTTTATCATCCATTTTGGTGATGTGCATTGGCCACCAGGCAGTTGCGATTTGACTACGATGAACTAGTATTTGTGGGGAACCCTTAAAGATAAGTGTTATGATAACCATCCAGCAATGATTGAGGCCCTTAAGGACGAAATTTGTGCAGTCATTTGTCAAGTACAGCTCCATACAGTCGAAAATGTACTGGAAAATTGGGTCGATCGTATCGGCTGGCTACTGCAAGGCCAGCCGAGGAAGTTATTTGAATGAAATAGTGTTCAACAATTAACCGGAAGAATTGCTCTTTCGAATAAACAAAACATTTTTGAAAAAAATTATTCGTTTCAATTATTCTGACCAAATTCTAAACGGTCCACCCTATACACATACAGGTATACCTATACATATGAACGAGTAATATGTGCAAGTATGTATGAACATAACGCTAAAAATAATTTAAAATTATTATTCATTTGGGTGTGTGCACGTGGTACATATCCAAAACAAAGTTTTGACCAAGTTTAAATTGTTTTTAATATTGTATGAGTTTATTTTGTATTACATTGAAAAATTCATCTACACTAAATTTCGATGTTTTTTGTTGTTTTTATTAATCTTATATATGACAAAATAATGAAATTATTATGAGCTGTTTACAACACATTAACATAAAATGAAAAATATTATCGAGTTCATTTTGTGTTCATTCTGCAATGTACTTAGTCAGTGGCGTAGCCAGGTCGGGTGACACCCGGGGCGGCCCTACATGGTGTCACCCAATAATACCCCTCCCTCCTCTTCTTTTGAAAGAACTATACTACTTCCGTGTACGTATACAAGGTGTGATCAAAAAATATTATTTATTTTATGTTGTGTGTTATGTTGGTACACATGTCTGTTATATATGTTGGCAATACCAACCATTTTGGATTGTCAGATTGTTTTTGACAGATAAAAAGGTTAGTCGTGCTTTGGTGTGCTCTTCGATTTTTTACTATTCGAAAAAATGGATCAAAGAAACTGTATTCAGTTTTGTGTAAAAAATGAAATTAAATGCGCAAGGACATTTGAAATGTTGACTGTGGCCTTTGGCCTTTGGCGAGTCTACTATGAGCAGAACACAAGTTCAATTGTGGTATAACCGATTCCGGTTTAAGGAAGGCCGAGAAGATGTCAATGACGATGCTCGTCCTGGTCGCCCGAGCACGTCAACAACCGATGAAAACATTGACGCAGTGAAGAAAATGATTTTGGATAATCGTCGAATCACTATCAGAGAGGTTGCTGATGATGTTGGCATATCGTTCGGCTCATGCCAAGCAATTTTTTCGGATGTTTTAGGCATGAGACGTGCAGCAGCGAAGATTGTTCCAAAATAAATTTTGAGCTTGTGCGTAAGTTTTTGTCCAAAAACAAAACCGTTATCATGCCTCAACCACCGTATTCACCGGACTTGGCCCCCGCTGACTTTTTCCTCTTCCCAAAACTGAAGACACCGATGAAAGGAAAGCGTTTTGCTACGATTGAGGAGATAAAAGAAAAATCGAAACAGGAGCTGTTGGCGATACCAAAAAGTGCGTTTCAGAAGTGTTTCGAGGATTGGAAAAAACACTGGCATAAGTGTATTATATCTGAGGGGGATTACTTTGAAGGGGACAAGATAGTTGTTGATGAATAAATAAATACTTTTTGAAAAAATAATAACGGATATTTTGTGATCATACCTCGTACGATTATTTTTTATTCAAAAGTAAGTAGATAATACAGGAATTCATAAAGATGAGTGAACTTAAATTAATACGTACTTAATTTAAGTCACAAAATAATTAAAACCTCTACGAGTATGAGACCAATAGGGGGCATTTTTATTTTTACGCATGTTCTTCTTAATGATTTTGGAAGATATTTGTTTACATACTACACAACTTATTTTTTTTAAATGTCTATTTAATTGCTGTTGTAGGAATTTGATGTATGTATGTACATATTAAAAGTACCAAATTAACCAAATTTTGCAATATATAAAGCTTTAAGAAAATATTTTTTTTAAAAATTTTGCATTTTTTCGCAGCAAATTCTGAAATAACATTGCCGAAATCTAATTTGCTAGAAAATTCGTTTTCTATTGATAAAATGGCTAGGTCGCATATCCTAGATTGACACATACTTTACTTACTTTTAATGGCACAACAGCCCATGGAGGACCTAGGCCGAGCTTTTCGCTTTTCGCATCCACTCATGTTGTGCGTGTCATATTTGTACATGAATGGAAGGGACCTACAGTTTAATGCCGAATCCGAACGGCGAAGTGAAAAGCTTTTCATAGCAATTTTTACTGTTGTAGTTCCTCCGGCCATTGCCTGCCAAGAGGGCACCACCTCTTAGAAAAACTGTAGAAAAATTATTTTTTCTGATTTATTTTTTTTTTTTTTTTGATTTTGCCTGTGCCGAGATTTGAACCCCGGACACTCTGCGTAGCAGTTACCACTACGCCACAGCGACCACAGATTGACAAATAGTTGAGCGTAAATATGATTGAATTAGATTTAACTTTGAAAAACTTATTTCACATGAAGCCACAGAGACACAAACTGTTAAGAACAATGGAAGAGCTAAAGATACGTTTGAAACAGACTCTATAAAGTCCCATTCCACAATAAAAGTTAGCATATCAAGCGTAGTCCATTTACTTGCGACTTTAAAGTCAATGTTTGCTGCCTTGATTTGTCTACGAAGTCTTTGTACTTCTACTTTAAGTTCTTCTTCTACAACTTCATCGATATCAACTTTTTTGCATTAATATTCAGTTCTTCATCCGTGCAAAACAGCAAGTCATTTGTTTACACAATTTGAAAGATATCGGCTATATCATTGAATGCCATGGTTCGAGACTTTAATTCTGTCGAGAAATCGATCGATGCATTCAAGCATCGTCCTCTTGTTGTCTTTCCATTTATTTTCTTTTCTTTTCTTTTCTTTAGCAGTTAAACCAACATCTCGTTCCGTTTCACCCGGCATTCTTTTCTTGTACCTCATGCGCCGGCCGATGCTTATTCCGAGCTTTGAGCAAATAATACTAGCCTTCTCCAATGCACCTTCCACTAAACATTCCCGCTTTTCTTGTAAACAGAGAATTCGGGCATTCGAATTCGCTATTACTTTATCGACAGTTAGTCCTGGAGTTTGCAACTACTTTTGTGTAGCATCCACTTCCTTTAACACATCGTGCAAAAAACAAATGAAAGTATAATTTTAGATATTCACAACTACTTAGGTAATTATAATATTTTTTCCGTTTTTTGGACATTGCGGGTGTCACCCCGAAAATAGTGACACCCGGGGCGGACCGTTCCTCCCCCCGCCGCCCCCCTGGCTACGCCACTGCACTTAGTTATAATGAGTTTGAACTATAAGTAAGTACTTAGTTTCCATAGGAAGCCAACTTTATATGCTACATAAAGGGTGATTGTTTTGCTACTTGGTTCTCGACGTTTATATTTCTGGCAGTTCATGCGTGAAACAATGCTCGGTTATGTTTGCCATTTCATCATGAATAGACTTACGTCTGAACAACGTTTGCAAATTATTGAAATTTACTATCAAAATTCGTGCTCTGTGAAAAATGTGTTTCGCAAGCTACGTCCATTTTATGGTCGTCGTAATCGACCCACAGAGCAGGCTATTCAGCTCATTGTGACCAAATTTCGCACCAGTTTCACTTTATTGGACATCAATCCACCAAATCGTATGCATAGAGTGCGTATCGAAGAGAACATTGTTGCTGTATCCGGCAGTGTTGAAGAAGATCGCGATTTGTTCGTCCGGCGCCGATCGGAGCAATTGAATTTGTGTTATTCGGCCACCTGCAAGATTTTATGCAAAGATCTCGGATTAATGCTATACAAAATACAGCTGGTACAAAAACTGAAGCCAGGCGACCTACCACAATGTCGAATTTTCGGTGAATGGGCCTTAGAAAAGCTAGATGAGAATCAGTTTTTTTATCGCAAAATTGTCTTCAGCGACGAGACTCAATGGATTTTTGGCTCAATGGATACGTAAATATGCAGAATTGCCGTATATGGAGTGAAGGCCAGACAGAGGCAATTCAGCAGCTACTAATGTATCCCGAAAAATGCACTGTTTGATGTGGTTTATGGGCAGGCGACAAAATTGGGCCGTGTACTTCTTCATAGACGAAGAAGGCCGCAACGTTACGGTCAATGGAGAAAGAAACCGTTCGATGATAACAGACTTTTTTTTGCCGAAAATGCAAGAATTGGATTCGGCCGACATGTGGTTCCAACAGGACTGTGTCACATGCCACATTGCACGCGAAACCATGCATCAATTGAGATGCGAATTTGGTGAGTTGGTGAGCAGTTAATCTCACGTTTTTGTGCAGTCAATTGGTCACCAAGATCGTGTGATTTGAACCCGTTAGATTATTTTTTATGGGGCTATGTTAAGTCTCGTGTCTATAGGGACAAGCCAAACACGATTTCTGCTTTGGAAGCCAACATTGAGCGCGTCATTGTGTCATTGGTGAGATTCCGGCCGAAATGTGTGAAAAAGTGTGCCAGAATTGGACCTTCAGAATGGACCACTTAAAGCGTAGCCACGGGCAACATTTAAGTGAAATTATCTTTAAAAAGTAAAGAGCAGGAATTGATTTATCCAAATAAATGATGATGAACGAAATAAAAATTTCATTCTCTTTTGTAAAATGTCTGTGTTTTTTGGAATTTTCAAAAACCAAGCTCTTACAAAATCATCAATTAAGTATGTGCATGACTATTATATGGTAAGATATTTTCATTACTTAGTGCCGACGAAATGTTACATTTTTGTTAAAACTCTCGAGTTTGTAAGACTTGACCTGATAGAATTTACTACTTTTCTTACTACACTTACAGGGAATGTGGACACAAGGTATGTGGGTTCATTAGTTATGCAATAATTCTTTAATTATGCAATTGAATCTTTTATGTTTATAGATTTATATTTGAAAAGGGTATGGTCAAAACGTGATAAGAAACATTTCTTTCGCAATGGGAGTTCTTCTTATTTAGTTCTCCAAAATCATGATGTTAATAAATTTAAAAAATCTGGAGTAGTTTTTTTAAAAATTATTTACGAAAATTGAGTTTTGCTAAGTTTTCATATAGCAAATCGTAAAGAAATGCTATGGTTTCCTTGAACTCTTGTAAAATATTTAAATTGTAGCCTATCACGTTTTGACGTTAATTTATAATACGAAGTTGAAGCAGAGAATAGAAATCGGTAGTATTTCGGTCAGTCAATCAAATTGTATTATGGTAAGTATGTAAGCAAGAGAAAACAATATTTTTGTTTTACATAATTTATTTGTGTTTATTAGAATCTTCTCGCCACTTCTTGCCACTGATTGGCATGACTAACCTCAGGTTTGGAAGAGATCGATCACAGATAGATCGATTTATATGTCATATGGAAATGGCTTTGGGGGAATTGTATATCCAATTGAATTCAAAAAACTCATATTTCTTTTCTTTTATTTAAATTAAAAAATTAACAAACAACAACAAAAAATACATATTTCAATACAAAACTTAGGTACATTATTTCTAAAATCTATAAAAATACATATCTAAAAATGCTAAATTGCAAATTTAACATCACAATAAATCAGCGTAACTAATTTTAATGCTTCAATTGCTATTCTGAATAAATAAATATATTTACATACATACTTACAACTATGTACTATTCATAACTCAATCTGATAATTAGTTTAATTGGCACATTTGAGCAGCGTTGTGACAACATGACAAAATTATCAAAAATATAATATTTAATAATTGCCAGAATTTAGAACGTGTTCGGATTTGTAGATTTGCTTCTTTTTTTACGTTGTTGTTGTTGTTGTTGTTGTTTAAAATGCAAAAATCCAATTAAGCTATAGAAGTGCACACATGCGAGTGCATATGTCCTGGTATGTGGGGTACTCTCATATACAGGGTGCGTTATTTGTATCGGCAAGTGACATACTACTGTGGGCAAAAGTTAGTAAGACTTTGTTCATAATTTCAAATTTTTTTATTCATTCTTCCAAATCTATTTCGTCCCCTTCAAAGTAATCCCCCCCGGCCACAATACACTTCTGCCAACGTTTTTTCCAATTCTCGAAACAGTTGTTAAAGTCAATTTCCGGAATAGCCTTCAATGCGCTTAGCGATTCATGTTTAATGTCTTCAATTGATTCAAACCGGTGTCCATGAAGCGGTTTTTTGAGTTTAGAAAATAGCCAAAAGTCACACGGTGCTAAGTCAGGCGAATAGGGTGGTAGGGTGGTTGCAGAACGATATCAGTCGAATTTTTGGCAAAATGGTCTCGTAAAACCAATGCAGTGATTTTGGAACCAATTCACCAATGCATTCACTTTTCTTAGGCCCAAATGATGTTTTAAAATGGTTTTCACTGATCCTTCCGATATTCCAACGATGCCAGTAAGATCTCTAACTGTTAATCGTCGATTCTCGAGCACCAATTCCTTGATTTGATTGACGTGTTGATCATCAGTTGATGTTGATGGCCGTCCTGGACGTGGTTCGTCGTCAACGCGTTCTCGACCATCTTTGAACAATTTGTACCAATCAAAAACACTTGCTCGCGACATACAATTATCACCGAAGGCCTTTTGCAAAATTTAATGGAACTTATTTGTTGAATAATTTCACTCATTGTGAAAATCGCCGAATGCACTTTTTGTACTTTACTTCAGAAAGACAAGCGTATACTAAACACTAATGATTATTTTGATGTGACATTTGGCACAGATGTCACCGACAGTCATACCAACCTTAAAAAATAATATTTTGATGAATGGGTTTCCGCGCGAAATTTAAATTAAAAAGTCTTACTACTTTTTGCCCACAGTAGTAGTCCCACTGTTTCGAGACTGCACCTGTATCTTCATCTCTTATACTATAGCGTATAAGAGGTTTAAGCGCAGAGCGTAGATTATATATAAAAAACTCAGTCCAGTAAGCTAGAGTTTCTTGACAGCCAACGGTGTCGATTAACCTCGCCTATAATTGATATTTAAATTTACCGTTCTTAAAAATCTATTTCATTATTTCAAATAAAACAACTTATATTAAAATTGTTAAATTGTATTAAATATTCCCAATAAAACAATATTTATAATATAACTTTCATTGGCATATATGTCTATTGAATAATTTTAACATTTATCAACCGATTGACTCAAGCAAACATGTTTTTGAAACTTCAATTTAGTACAATTTTGACCATGAAATGCTTCACATCGAAACAACGCGCCGAGATAGTGACGTTGTACATTGAAAATAGTCGTTCAGTTGTGTTAACTCAACGTGCATATCGTTGATAATATCGCGGCCAACAAGCGACGTCTGGCAACCCCATTCATCGTTTGGTGTCGAATTTTTATGAGAACTGGATAGTGGGAGATCGTCCACTAGCCGTTGATCAACGTCCAAGACCTTCCAATGAACTGGTTGATGCGGTAAGAATGTTGAGAATGTTGGCGAGAACCCAAATGTGTCAGCATTTTGCCGTCACTGGAACCACCTTGAGGCGCATTTTGAGGGATGATTGTATAAAGTGCAATTGACTCAAAGAATATTGCCGACAGACTGTCCACGTCGCTTGGAATACGGCCAAAAAATAGTCGCTCGAATGGTTGACACTGAACCTGACTTTTTGGAAAGGACATTTTGATGACCGACGAGGTCCATTTCACATTCTCTGGCGCCGTTAACAAGCAAAATTGCACATCTGGGGAACAGAGAATCCACACCATTGCATGACCAAAAAGTGGCAACCATCATTGAGCCATTTTTCTTCAGAGAATGTGAAACAGTCGAGTCGATGGGTATCAATATCGGTGGATGTTGGCTCATTATGTCTGCCCACAAATGTGTGAATAAGAGCTGGACGATTACTGGTTTCAAGAAGACGGTGCGCCATGCCAAACTGCAAATCAAACAATGCAGTTTCTGCAACGAAAATTCCCTATATGTGTGGTGTGAACAAATGGCGACATTGACTGGACACCCAGATCTCCAAATCTGAACCCACCGGACTTCTTATTGAGGCGAGCTCAAGGCCTAACGTGCCAAAATCATCGCTATACAGTCCGAGATGTTCGAAAAAGTGATGGAAAACGCAGCATAAAAGGCACATTTTGCTTTGGTCAATAACGGCGGTCACTTGATAGATGTTGTATTCAAAAACTAATCCAAAAAAATTATAAAGGACCATGTTAAATAATAATATCTCATATATGGAAATTGATTGCTCTTTTTTAAGTTGTTCAATATTCACATATGTACGTATAAAATATGGTGCACCCTATATATACGAATTTAGAAAACATCAAATGTTGTGCTCAATTCAAATAGTGCCTACGAGTGCAGAATACCATCAAATGAAAAGTGTTAATTTAATAAATTCGTATTTATTTGAAGTGTGCATGTTGGGGTAGTAACAGCAGCCGGAACGTGTATTACAATATTATTTACATTTTTAAAAACCATGCAGGTGTAAGTATGTATGTATATGCAATGAGCAAACATCCATACATATGTAAGTACCTATAAATTTATTAGTGTATGTACATATGTTCCCGGTGGAACAAAAGTGGCACAGAAAGCCTCCTAAACAGTTGCCACGCAAATCGTCATGATAAGCGTAGAGTTTCACCTACTGATAAATAAACTAATAAATAAAAAAGCATCGCATTCCGATTTCAAACTATTAAAATTAAGCGCTGTTATCATTCACGATAGTTAATTATCATTTGTATACTACATGTCGTATGAGTAATATCAATTCGAATGAAAACTAAATAGCAAAGTGCAATGCTACCATATTTTTTGTAATTACCTACACACTCTCGGAATTACACAGTTTAGCTTAGCCATTAGAATGAGTTTAATCTGTCTGCCTGGTCATTCTCTAATTTCCGAACTCAATCAGATTTTCGAGGGAACTTAAAAATAAAAAAAAATAATAATTTCACTAGATCTAAACTGGACTATGAGCATGATCTACAACTCCTGTATACTTTGCTTTACTTTTAACGGCACAACAGCCCATGGAGGGCCTAGGCCGAGCTTTTCGCATCCACTCATGTTGTGCGCATTATATTTGTACATGAATGGAAGGGAGCTACAGTTTAATGCCGAATCCGAATGGCGAAATGAAAAGCTTTTCATAGGCAAATTTTACTCTTGTAGGTTTGCCAATGCCTGCCAAGAAGTGGTGCCGCATAGCCGAGATATGAACCCCGGACACTCTGCGTAGGAGTCCAACGCACTACTACTACGCCCCAGCGACCACGAACTCCTCCTATGCCCTCTCAAAAATAAATCTTTCACTTCAATATCCAGTATCTTTCACAATCATATCCTTATCAGTGATTTACTGAGTTTCAGATCACCTTTTCCACTCCACCCTTGAACCAATTATCAGATATAACGAATAATTGCTACATTGCTACAATCTTCCAAAAGTGGGTAACTAACAATAGCGCTTGCCTGTCGCTTCTTTGTTCAAGCGTTTCAAGTCTTTTCCGCTGTGGCGTGATTGCATACGAAACCACTATTTGCATTACGTATGAACAAATGCTGAAAAAACAAAAAACAAACACTTCAATACGATTTTGAAATAGGTCAAAATGCTTTGACACATACACACTCACACACCCATACACACACATAATTGCATACATATGTGCGAGTGTATGCTTGCATTAAGGGTGGTGTTAACGATATTGACGGCAATTGCAGGAATGCATTTGTTATGAATACGAAGACTAAGTAACACCCAGCAAACATTTATAAGATAGCAGGAACAAAGTTCATATACACAATTACCCGTTGAATACTTACATACTTTTTAGAAATCGGTTTTCAGCCTATAGTGCAAAATATGGAAAAAAAAAATTTTTTTCTATTTTTCGACCAATTCGGAATACTCTCCTCTCATTATATGTAGTTATACTCAAATATTGCGTGCTGCCTTAATCCTAGAAGATTAACAAAGAGTTCTCGCTATTTTTTTAACTCATCATGCTGGAGTACTGCCGTAATTCTTCTGCCCTGTCTCTTATTGTATAATATGAATCGTTCGATTGTTCGTTTTTTAACAAGCTCAATTACTTCTTCACTCCCCACTATTTAGCCCTGGAACATACGACGACTTTACTGTTCTTTCTCTCGTCCTTGAATGACTGCGTAAATATCTGTACTTCCTATCTTCTTAAGTTAATCAATCGTTTACATGGATTTCTTATTGAAAAAATCCTTGTGTAATTGTATTGGGATTCCTAGACCAATGAATCTTCCTGTTTTGCATTTTTTTTTTATGTTGCTCTTACGTTTGCTCCCTTGAGAACATACTCTTTTTAGAGTTACCAGCCTCAAAAATAATCCCACTGTACTTAGCAGTTGAACATATTCACATCGCTTCTGTTAATCTTTGAACTCTGCTTAATTGAGTTTTAACTGGTTTCGGTTGAATTCTACTTGTTTAATTCAACTCAGGCTATTACCACATACATTACCATTGGACTTATTTATTATTATATTATGTGAGAGGACACCAAATTGTCAGGCACAAGATGCTTAGGGCAAATCTAATCCATTGCTGCTAACCTAATCAAGGTCATGACATCATTTGAAGTCGATAATTTAATAGTGCCACCGACAATGAGACTTAGTTAATATCTGCCCAGGTAAGAAGCTGAGACTAGCTAAGATCGGATCTAGCAGATAGGATGTATTGATTGTGGGTAAGAGAAACGACAAGCTATTTGGCTTGTCTACAGCCTGGAATATGATTTCGATATTTAAGCCATTATTTATTAGCTCAATCTTTTACGAACGATTTCGAAGAAGACCGACCAGCCCAGTCTGCAGAAGGAATCATGGCCAATGCACATGTTCAAGGAGCTTTCTTTACCTAGTTCATCGGCGGTCTCATTGGCCGCAATGTCACAGTGACCAGGAACCCAATAAAACGTAACTTTGTTATGGGTTGGCAATCACAGAAGACCCTCAAAATAGTCTTTCACCAAGGGTAATGCAATCTGCCACCACGAAGAGATAGCTTCGAGAGCCGCTTGCTATCAGAATAAATAGATTAAACCAGTGTCGGACAAACCAATACATAAACATGCATGCATGTAACTGAGAGACCGACGGCGTAGCGAGATCTTGCTTACATGAATGCTGAAAGTCAACTAAGTAACATGATTTTCTTTGACAAAATTGCTCTCAAACTTCGCTCGAATTCCATTGTTCGTCAATAATTCGTAACTTTCACGATGATGTTTATAGTTATATTTTATAGTGTACGAGAGACAGCATTGTGTCGACAGAGAATATGAGTCGTATTCAAATGTGAATAGGAAAATCAAAATTGCCCGACGCTGGCTCAAATCCTTTTGAAGTTTTATTTTTGCAAAGCTTGGAAAAGTGCCCATTGTGATTGAGATTCTTGTGTTTGATGAAACAACACCAGCACCAGAACAACAATCCATTTTCTAGCCGTGCTGTATACTAATTGAGTATACCAATTACTTATATAAAAGCAAAGAGACGAAAATTGGGACATTTGTTATGCCAATCAGGCTTGGAAGGAGTTTCGAAATTGAACTTCCGCTAAAATATAGATCCCTAATTACATATAAAGGGTGATTGTTTTGCTACTTGGTTTTCGACGTTTATATTTCTGGCAGTTCATGCGTGAAAAAATGCTCGGTTATGTTTGCCATTTTATCATGAATAGACTTACGACTGAACACTTACTTTACTTTTAATGGCACAACAACCCATGGAGGGCCTAGGCCGAGCTTTTCGCATCCACTCATGTTGTGCGTGTTATATTTGTACATGAATGGAAGGGACCTACAGTTTAATGCCGAATCCGAACGGCGAAGTGAAAAGCTTTTCATAGCAATTTTTACTCTGGTAGGTTTGCCATTGCCTGCCAAGAGGTGGTGCCGGGTAGAAAAATTATCTTTTCTACTTTTTGCTTTTGCATGTGCCGAGATTCGAATCCCGGACACTCTGCGTAGCAGTCCAACGCACTACCACTACACCACAGCGACCACGACTGAACAACGTTTGCAAATTATTGAAATTTATTATCAAAATTCGTGCTCTGTGGAAAATGTGTTTCGCAAGCTAATCGACTCACAGAACAGGCAGTTCAGCTCATTGTGTCCAAATTTCGCACTAGTTTCACTTTATTGAACATCAATCCACCAAATCGTATCCATAGAGTGCGTACCGAAGAGAATATTTCTGCTGCTGTATCCGGCAGTGTTGAAGAAGATCGTGATATGTCCATCCGACGCCGATCGCAGCAATTGCTTTTAAGTTATTTGACCACCTGCAAGATTTTAATGCCATTACGGATTAATGCCATACAAAATACAGCTTGTGCAAGAACCGAAGCCAGGCGACCTACCACAACGTCGAATTTTCGCTGAATGGGCCTTAGAAAAGCTAGATGAGAATCCGTTTTTTTTATCACAAAATTGTCTTCAGCGACGCGGCTCAATGGATTTTTGGCTCAATGGATACGTGAATATGAAGAAGTGAAGAAGACAGTGAAGACCAGCCCGAGGCAATTCAGCAGCTACCAATGTATCCCGAAAAAAGCACTGTTTTGTGCGGTTTATGGGCAGGCGGCATCATTGGGCCGTACTTCTTCATAGACGATGAAGACCCCAACGTTACAGTCAATGGAGAAAGGAACCGTTCGATGATAACAGACTTTTTTTTTTTTTTGCCGAAAATGCAAGAATTGGACTCGGCCGACATGTGGTTCCAAGAGAACGGTGCCACATGCCACATGCCACACTGCACGCGAAACCATGCATCAATTGAGGGGCGACTTTGGTGAGTAGTTAATCTCACGTTTTGGCGCAGTCAATTGTCCACCAAGATCGTGTGATTTGACCCCGTTAGACTATTTTTTGTGTAGCTATGTTAAGTCTCTTGTCTATTGGGATAAGCGAAACACGATTTCTGCTTTGGAAGCCAACATTGAACGCGTCATTGGTGAGATGCCGGAGCATTTGAAAAATAGGGGGTAAAGCCGAACTCTTTCGCTTTAAAAAATGTTCACAGGGTACTCACGTATAAACACTTCCATGCATACATTTGTGCATATATGCATTTATGTAAGTATAGTATATACATAGTACATATGTATGTGTGCATGTATGAGCAAACACATTTACATTTACAGACTTTGCCATTGCATTTAATTTGAATGTGGCATGAAATTTGAATGACATCAAAATGACATTTGATTTGACACATGAATAGCAGTGTTTTTCCCCCACCTACACTGCTCCTACGTAACTGAATATGTTACACCATAAAACACATACAAACATACACACATATACACATCCATACACACAAATGTGGATACAGTTCAATGTTAGTTGTAAATGGAAATAGCAATACCAATAATGATAATAATAAAAAAATAAGAATAATAATATAGAAAATATTCAATGCAACTGTAGCCAGAAGCTAGACAGAGAGAGCAAGTAAAGAAAAAAGATTATTTCTATGACAGAAGTCAAAAATGCGGTGTATGTAAAAAAGAGCACTGTCATTTTAGAACGTGTTGATACACAGAATATTTTTGTATGTAATGACAGTTTTACATTTTTTTTCATGTTATTGTTATTTTGTAGTGATTACAATTTTATATGTGTGAAAGTGAGTTCTTCTCATGTTTCATTTTTTGGGTTTTGTTAGCAAATATGACCCAAATACACATTTAATTAAAGATATGGAAAAAGTGGGCATGTAATTGAGAATTATTTTTTTTCCTTTACAAATAAAATAGTAATACTTTTGATTAGAAAACTCATTTCAATTATCTGTAAAAGTTTACACATGTTTTTAGGTCACCGTGGCGTAGTTGGTAGTGCGTTGTCCTACTACGCACAGTGTCCGGGGTTCAAATCTGGGCACAGGCAAAATCAAAAAGTAGAAAAAATAAATCTTCTCCACTGCACCACCTCTTGGCAGGCAATGGTAAATCTTTAGAAGTAAAAATTGCCTAAGAAAAGCTTCTCATTTCCCCACCGTCGGCCCTACATGGACTGTTGGCCATTAAATGAAGAATAAGAAGTTAGTCATTTATAAACAAATTTTGCTTGTCTGTTGCCTGAGGTGTCGTCCCAGGCAGCCTGCACCTTTCTCGGTTCTAAGGAAAATAATTTTTGTAATATTGAAATCCATAATTTAGATTAGATTTGATTAAAACAGAGGCACAAAGCACCAAATCACTGCGGCCTGAAAAGGCCTACCGATTGAATGTCCTAAGATGCTATCCTAAGATTCCTAGGCTTGTAGCATTTAAAAATGCTAAGATGGATATCTTATCCCCCTGAGAGTCATATTGCCCACTTCAACTTCATAGCTGGGTATGCAATAGTAAGCTGACGCGGTCTAGGCCTTGCAAGCTTTTCACAGTGGCACAGAATGGCCCTTGCTGTTTCCTCGTCTTGTCATGTGTGATTACATTCTCTCTCTAATTCTCCCTCCTTCTTTCTCCCATCTATCAATCTTCCTTCTATTCAATACAATGCTCCGCATTCATAGGGGTACACCCTGAGTGTTGAATTTATCCATTAAAAAAAGCAAAAAAAAAACAAAAACAAATCTACAAAATTCGTCCCAAGTTATTGCCATGTTAGCAAGATGTTTCCTAACTGGGCAGTATCCAGTAAGAAATCCTGTGACATCTTGGATTCCGTTTGTGTTTAACAACAAGATTGGTTTTGTTCTTAACTTTGATATACTTGGCATGAATGATTTGGCTTGTCTGTTGCCTGAGGCAGCCTGCGCCTTTCTGTTCAGCTTGAGCTTGTGTTAAGATTGAGCTTTACAAAACTCCATGGCGGGCCGCGGAATGGGGTTGGTCCAGACAAGAGTTCGGATGTCCCTTTTCTGGCTAGCTCGTCGGCCATTTCATTGCCCTCAATACCACTGTGTCCAGGCACCCGCATTAGATAGGCTTTATGTTGTGGTGCTAGTTTCATCAGTAGTTTAAGGCACTCCCATTTAAGTTTCGAAGAACTTTATTTTGAAGGAGCTTAAGACCAGTAGTGCAGCCCTACTATCCGAAAGAATATAGGTAGACGGCCTTTCTTCATATTATCTAAGACATAATTCAATTGCGTGTACTACTGCTTGAAAAACTGAGTTTTCTTGGCTCATACTAGCAATAATATCCTTTCTCGGTCTAACTCCATTAACTCTCATTCCAACGCACCCGTTTGTTTTTGATCCATAAAATTGGAGACTACAAAGCGAGAACATTAATTTTCCCAAGTATTTCTACTAGGGAATGTAACTTGAAAGTTGTGTTGGAAGTTTTATTGTGATGTTAAGGTTTTATTCCTTAGTCCATTCTTTTCCAAGGGCGAAATGTTTGACTTTTCTCGCAGTGCCTTTGTTTTGTAACATGAGCTCAACAGTGAACTTCAACGCCTCTTGTCTGATCACTAATAGCGTAGTGATGGCAGGTCCAATGAAACTTCTAATGCTGCCGCTTGGTGTGGTTCTCATGGCTCCTGTTACTGAGACGAAGGCAAGCCTCTGAATTGTACAGAGTTTTTCTGTAGTTATTTTTTGCTGAGCCTTTTTGTGCTATACTACAGCTCCTTATGTTATAATTGGCCTATCAATCGCTGTGTACATCCAAAGACTGAGTTTTTGGCTGAGTCCCCAGTTTTTGCCATCGTTTACTCCCATCATAGTCGCTTCTAAATCGTAAGGCCACCATTGACCACAGAAAAAAGAATTTATTAATTCATCGAGTTTGAAGGTACCTTCGACAACACAATCAAAGTTCACTTGCGCACGACTGAATGTTTGGTTTTGATATTCTTGCCAAGGTCACTCTATTTTACAAAGTGACACTTACAATTTTCCACTTACACAGAAGAAAATGGGACTGACCTTTCCGCGAAATTTGCTCCTATCTTGCAACTATTTTCATCTTATTTTTGTATAAACTAATCAAGCTGCGGACTTCCACATCTCTGACACTATCATCTACAGAGTGTGTCATGTTTCGCTTGCATATGATGCAAGTGATGTTCTACACCAGTGTTTTCAATACGTAGACAAAAACTTTAGCATTCTCCAATCTGTAGTCCGAAAAACGAGTCTCTTCATATCTTCCATATAACGGTAAATGTATTTATTTCGTAGGAAATACCCACTTACTTGCTTTCTACATAGGTACAGCAGATACAAATATTGAAAATTTAAATTTTTGGCACGTACTGTAGATTTCCTCTTAATTAATATTACTCATACGACGTGTAGTATGCACAGTAGTTTTGAATGGAGATGGATGGATTCTATTACAATGTATGCGTTGGTTTATAATTATATTATGCAATTCTATGTTGAAATTACGTAGTCCACCGATATATCCGGAAGTAAATTAATCAACTGACAGCTGTCAAACGTGCTAAACGTACAGCAAAAGTTGAGACTTCGTGCATCATACATATATATAGTAATTTGACATATTTTATCGTAGCTGCCAGTTATTTACTTTGCTTTCACGTACGTAAAGCATTCTTGCAAAAAACAAAGGCATAACTCTGATGCTAGGTTAAAGCGATGACGACCAAAACTATCATAGGTTTGAGATTCTACAATTCCTTTCCTTTGAAACTGATTTCATTTATTACTCTACAGCATAAAACTTATCCAAGCGTAATTGACAGAGATAAGTTTGCTTTCTTTAAGTGAACTAACCTTGAGCTTTGCATCTTGAAAATTATCGTAATGCTTAGCGTGCAATACTACTGGCGTTCTTTGAGTGATTGCGACCAATCCACCGCCAGTTTTTATCATTTAATTTCGACTGTCATTGCTCTTCGTTGTTTGTTTAGTATTTCATTCAGGATATGATGTGGGCACTATATTCTCAGAATCTGCACTATATTTCAGAACCATAATACCCACAAATCTGGCAACACTAGTCCGATTATGTCAAACGAACACATGTTTGAAAGGTGACTATATTTGAGGTTAGTTACATTTTGTGTAAAGAGAGTTGTGTAATTCGTTGCTAGTATGAAAAGTTACATTGATTTGAAAATGAGTGAAAGAAGGAGTGAGATCGGTAAAATCAGATAACTTTAAATTGTCCTAGCATTGAAATACCTTATGCAAATAAAAAAATGTAAACAGTTTTGAAAAGAAAATTTAATTTCTGGTAAAATGATCAATAAAACTAATTTTTTTTTATTGTTTTTTACAGAATTCGGATAGCTTTTTCGGTATGCCTGCTATTCGCGCCTTTACTGTCATTTCTGAGACTCTCTTGGCGGCAGCATTCCACTTATTTCTAAAATCTTCCATGGATTTAGCTTCTTTGTTTGGTTGCCTTTAATGTTCTTTTCACTACAGCTTAATATCTCTCGATAGGCCGAAGTTCTGGGCAATTTGGTGGGTTGGCGATTTTTGGTACCAATTTTATGTTTTGGTCTTCGAACCATTTAAGGGTTACTTTACTGTAGTGGCAGGAAGCTAGATCAGGCAAAAAAAAGTAGATACATTGTGCTTTGTAATGAAGGGCAGCAATCTCTTCTGGAGGCACTACTTCACATAAATTTCGGCGTTAACAGTGCCACTTGTTACGAAACTTTTACTCCTTAGCCCACAACTACAAATCGCTTGCCATACCAGAAACTTCTTCGGGAACTTGGACTTTTGTTTTATCCTAAGTCTTTCCTCTACTCCTCCTCGTTCCTTTGGGGTGTAAAACTCTTGACCAGGCAGTTGAGAAAATTTAGACAACTCGTATGTTTCATCGTCCATAACAAGCAATCGAATTTTTGGAAAAAATCTGTCTTCAACTTTTTAGCTCGGCTCTGGGCTACCAAGTTCTTAGTAGCGTTCCTGTCGGGTACCAACTGCACTTTATATGTTTTAAGGCCCGCATCTTTTTTAATTTTACGAACTATATACTCACTGCAACTCGCTTTTTCCGCCAATTTTCGATTAGACAACGCTGGATTCTTCTCTAAGAGAGCAACGAGTTAGTTCACCTTTTGTGGAGACACGAAACTGCATTTCCTTCCTGAACCATATTTTCTAGCAACTGTTAAGTTTGTATTAAATTTTTTAAGAATCATCGAGAAAAACAATGTTTCGTGCAACTTTCGCCTTATTTGCAATGGTTTTCTGGCTCCACTGCGGATTTCCTCGAAATAATTCAACAACTAAATCGCGTCTTTCCACTTCCGATGCCATGACTCAACTGAAAGTTCACAAGTCAAAAAACATGTGATTGTATTTCATCAGAATTTCTCCAACGCAAAGCCCACTGTTTGCATTTTTTTCGTTCAGATAAAGAGTTTCAAAGCAGTGTTCTTTCAAAGTTATCCGATTTTTTCGATCTCACTCTTTATCTAAAGAAATAAACTATGTGAAGCTTTATTACTATAGAAAAGGTAAAACCGCTGCTAAAACATGCCGAAAAATTTTTACGGTAAGGATGTTGTTAGAAAACCCTAGACCCAGAAGTGGATTGCTCGATTCCGTTCGGGAAATGTCGATATCAAAGATGCTCCTCGCCTCCATTCGGCCAGTCTCTGAAAAAGCCGATGAAATTCATTCAACTAGTGGAGCAAGTGGATCGACACGCAAGCTGTCAGGAGGTAACGGAGGCACTAAACATCAACCACATGACAGATTTGTGGGTACCAACATCATGTTGTAACGAAAAAAGGCGGATACTTTTTCTATGACCCAAAGTATAGAAAACATATCTTGCAATTGAGTCGAGTACTAAACAAGCTTTTTTTTAGTACTTGCATTCAGCTGGTCTAAGTTTGATCACAGATCCCAAATTTCTGACTTACCAAGCATACATAACCTTCGAGGCTTTATACATATGTGAGCGCATAACCTCATCCAATTATGAATAACAAATGCAATAAATTACAATCTTGATGAGTATGTGTTTATCAATCCAACATACGATCGACCAAATCTAAATCTTCAGCTTCTAATATGTGAGTTTTATTCAACAGTTTTTGGAAGGATTTTCCTAGGGATCAGCAAAAGTCGCATACCTCTACAATTGTTTCAAAACACTGTAATGCCTAAATTGTTAATTCCCCGGAGATGGTTTGTGGAATTTGTTTTATGGAGTAAGAAGAACGTCTCCTTCAAACCGAAGAAATTATTTAAAACATTTGTAGTATTCACTTATCATTTACACTGATCACACAATTACTTCCTGGAAATGATGTTCTTGCCTGACCGGATTTTGGCGGTCTAAACTTAAGTATCCGCCTTTTTTCGTTACAATATGATGTTGGTACTCACAAATCTGTCGTGTGGTTGATGTTTAATACCTCCGTTACCTCCTGACAGCGCTTAACTTCTAACATCTATTGCCACGCCTAAGCACCTTATGATATCCTTGCATATCTACGTTTACATACGAAAGATAGGTTTCATTTATTTAGATTTATTACTTTGCAACATTTCAGTTTGGCAATAGAAATTCCCGAAAATCAAAACTCCCTCCAATGGCCGAGGGAAGAAAGCATGCTATCAACGACTCACTCAATAATGAACTCCAATCAATATATTCGAGTTGGTTCTCTTGAATATAATCGAATTCAACACGTTTCCCGACCCCTCGTTAACTCGTAACTCCTTGGCTATCAGTGGGTTGGTTATTGCAAAGTCAGCGTCTCGTGATGTGCTGGGGATGCCTATCTAATCTGATGACCGTTGGAATATTCACATTTTAATCTTGCCGAAAGAAAAAGATTGTATGAAATGCTCACTCCAACTGATCTGCATATGATATACACTATAATATGATATACACGTTACATTAATGTGGAATAATTCACAAATATTGACAATAACTTCACGAACGAAACTCGAGCTGCTGGATCATAATCAACACCAAGCCAAAAAGGTAATAGAATCTTTTTCGACACGTGACTTGCATAAGCAGTATTTTCAAAATAGATCTTCTGCAGAGATGGCATCAATTCTTATGTTCTGCAGAACAGCGAAAACCACAAACTGGCGTAGTAATGCAATACTTATTGTAGATAGTACTTTTCTATGTCGTCACACACTGCTCGTCTATGGAATAAGTTCCCTGCAAATATTTTTCATGATAATTTTTAGACTTGACCGAATTCAAACTGAACTTTCACCGATACTTTCTCAATTTTCTCCTTCCTCTTACCTACCTCCCACTCCTGGCAATGCTTTGCATTTATAGCGGTATCCCCTTGCGGATGAATTGCCAAATCAAATAATTTAAATCCATTCTTTTTTTTGCTAAGCAACATTCTTAGGATATTCTATAATTACGAGCCAAAATTTCGATTTGAAGAAAATATTTAAAACTTTATTAATGCAAAAATAAATAGTTATCAATCCTACATACTTGATTTTTTGTTTTTTAAATTTATTTACTTAAATTTTCTTTTTTTATTTTTTTTTATTTTAACCTTTATGCAATATTTCTATTAGTAATTAATAATAAGTTTTAGTTGTTGTGTTTGTTATACCATAAGAAGACAAGTACAGGAACACAAAATAAGCTAACAACAACAACGAATTAAGTCAACATAAATACAAAATTGAAAGAAACTTGTTTAGAATTAAATAGTAATAATAAAAAATGCCAAAAGTAATCATTAAAAAAAAAAAAAATCTACTTTAAAAAGTAGGTATAGTATTAATGTTTAACTGAGCGCAAAAAAAAAGTAGGTATATAAATATAATGGCCACTTGAGTCTATAGAATTTGGTTTGTAATCATCAATCAACTGCAGCAGCAACTGCCAAGGGTTTCAACAGTTTAGTTTCTGTTTAAAACATTCTCCTCCACTGGCAGCTTCTTCATCTGCATGCACTCGTTGTCCTTATGCTTTGGTACGCTGTTTGGCGTAATCTAAAGCAGCCGAAAGTATGCGTTTTTCCAGCACACGATACTGTAAAATCATACTTTCAATGTAATTCAAAGGGGTGGTGTCTGGTGACACACCTTTTTGGTGTTCTGCCAGCAATGTCTCATCCGCCTCGAGCGTTGTGGGGAAAACACGCAGCAGCAGCATCAAGCGAGTTTGCAAATATTGCCAGGTTTTCGTTTCGAGACTCGTCTCGAGTGCACAATCAATATGCAACAGATCCATTGCGCGCTCCGATGTCGTTAACCAATGTTCAAGCTGCTCAGCATTCATATTAAAAACGCGAACGAATGCCAATAGCTCGGCAGAGATAAAAATGGGTGCAGGCAACACGTTCAGTTGGCTATTCGTTGGTATTTGTAGCAATTGTAGGAGGTGGGCTCGCTTCTCACCCAGTGGGTCGGAAGTGCTTAGACCGAGTTTGATGGCAACGCTATCTTTAGGATTGTTGGGATTTATGAAACTGTGAGAGAAAGTATACTGAAATATAACAGATATTCTTATAGCCGTGTTGGTGGTAACACATACCCATTATGCACCATCAAATCTGCATTCGTACGATCGCCATAGTGTATGAAAATCTGTTCTCCTTTTTTGAAGTCCGTTTGTGCAGAGCTTTCCATGATTTGTGTATCTATGTTGAAGAACGTGGTTACAATGCCATCACGGTGATTGGCCATATCCCAGAAGGGCATTAGCGCGGCAATCTTTTCACATTCAGAATTGGTTGGCTCTCCGGAGCGTGGTATCAAATTCTCACGTGTCATGACGGTGGAGACAGCCCAGCTATAAAATAGAAAAAAAAATTATTAGTTATAAAAGTAACAAAAATATATAGATGAAAATAAAATCTATTCAGCGTTTGCTTTTAAATTCCGAACTACATGTGAAGTTATAGCAGTAGGTGTACACGAACTTTAACTTAGCAGTGGTTGATGTTCGTGTTTGCTCTTTAAATGATACGTAAAATAAATGGACGGGCATTACCCACAAAGCGACTAGGGGCTCGTTTGGAGTTTGAGCTAAGTGATGGATGTTCACCCAAACCGAGCAAGCCAGTAAGGCGAGACCGAGACAGGCAGGAAAGAGCTAATGACCAGCAACACCTGCCTAATGGAGAACACACAGCGTGCATTGAACGTATCCACTCTTAAGCAATCCAAGGCTCAGTAGGGCAGAGTCCAGCGTAGCTCCTCGGCACTCATAAACCTCTGGAGAATATAAAACGCTTTTGAGAAGAGAAATAGTCAATTTAGATGAGCAGGATAGCAAGTTGTGCACAGGATGTACAAAATGAACGCGGAAGAAGAGGTCTAAAATCCAAAATCGGAAGAGATAATTAGCATTGAAAATGGTTAGGGATAAAACATCCCAATTCAGTTCAAACTAAATATAATATTTAATGAAGTATGGGAACGAATGGTACCCATATTTTAAGCCCATAATAATAACTGACTTTGTTGTTGAAAATCCTGCTCAAATCCTAATCATTTCAAAATCCCTTAAACCGAAAAAAAGCCACAGGATAGTGAAAGCTGCACTAATAATGAGATGACTATAACCGTAAGAAAAACCAAAACAACAACAACAGATGGCATTAAATATTTTACACAGCTCAATGCAACAACAGCAATAACTAAAACAACAATACCTCATCAAGTAATCAGTGTTGCCAAGAAATGCTTTTTTCACCAGATATTGTGGTTTAAAAATAAAATACGAAAAACATTTTCTTTTGATGGCAATGCTTTTTTTAGTGCCTTTTATAATGTGTTTTTAAATTTTAAAAAATACATAGATGAGAATTAAATCTACTGTGTTTCTGAATAGTTTGCTTTTGAATTCCGAACTACATGTGCAGTTTTAGCTCTGACAACACTGTTTACGAAGCTCAGTAATGCTTGCATCTTACAAACCATGTTCATTTTCTCGTTTGATCACAGTTCATTTCTGAACACAACAATTTAGTTTGACTCACACTAAAAGTTCAGCGAGTAAAAGTGCCTAATTCATTAATATTCGAATAACGCGTTTTTTTTTATGCACATTGTTACTACATATTGTAAATTGTAAAACGAGCGATGGCATTAAAAGTGGTATAAAATTAATTAAAAAAGTTTTTTTTTTATTTGAAGGGTTCTGGTTATGATTTTGAAGTTCTAGATTTGGCAACACTGAAAGTAATACCGAACATTTACTCAAACTGAAGGCAACGTTACTTATCACACTCTCTTCTCTTCTTTTTCTTTTTCTCTCTCTGCCTTTTTCCTATACTGTCATCTCGTCAGTAACTTAATTTCTTAATGTAGGTCAGCTGAGATATTTTATTAAAATACGCTTGCGGCATAGAAATCCCTTTTTTGCGTTAACGCCAAACACAATACAATGCCAACGTCAAAGCCAACGTCAGCATCAACGTCGCCTGAAAGTAGGCAGCGCATAATTTTCATTTAAAAAATTCATTTAATTGTTGCATGAATTTTCAATTAAAATTAAAGTAAAAGCAAAAAATAAAAAAAAAAAAACAAAAAGCAAAAAGTATATAGTAGAACGACGTCGACAAAGTAGGAGAAGAAAAAGGGAGGCAGAAATATTTTAGTTAAAAACTTTTTACTTTTGTTAGTCTTATGGATACCGATGCCAATACCGTTGCTTTCTTTCTTCTTCTTCTTCCTTTTTTTTAATGCCATAACAGCGCATAAAGGGTCTAGGCCTAGAATTTCGCATCCACTCATGTTGTGCGTGTTATATTTCTACATGAATGGAAGGGACCAACAGTTTTATACCGAATCCGAACGGCGAAGTGAAAAGCTTTTCATAGGCAATTTTTACTCTTCTTGTAGGTTTGCCATTGACTGCCAAGAGGTGTGGTGCCATTAAGAAAAAATTTTTTTTCTACTTTTTGATTTTGGCTATGCCGTGATTTGAACCGCGAACACTCTGCGTAGCAGGCCAACGCAATACCAACTACGCCACAGCGACCACTTGATTTCTTTGCGGCTGGCTTTTGTTGCCGAGCTTGGTTTATTTATGAAAATTGATTTATGGCCAATGATGCTGGCGCACACATTATTTATATTACTTAGTTAAGAACAAAGTAAAACATTAAAATTTGTTTTCATAGTGGTTAGGTATTCAGCTGTATGCTGCTCTCTCCCCCGATATACAACGGGAGTTTTAAATATGGTTCTCTTAAAAGCGACCATAAAAACTTTGATTTATTGATAACATTCTCTCTCTCGCTCTTTCTCTCTCGTTTAGTAAGCAGGCAACATTTAGCTAGCAGCACATTTCTTAAGACGCCTATTTAACTGGTATTTAAATTAAAAAGCATACAATTTACGCCATTAATGCGCAAATTATGAAATACAATAGAACAATGAGCAATTATGTTATGTTTTCAAATTAGAATAGCGCGTAGTTTCACATTTATTACTTATTTTTTTATTTTTTTTTTTTTTTGGTTTTGTTTTACCGCATACTTTCAGGTAGGTAGGTGAAGGTTTGCAGAAAAGTAGAAGAAAGAAAAAAGAAAACTAGAAAATACGAACTTGTAGTTGGAAAAGTATGCACCGAAGTGAAGGTGGTGGTTTGCCTGAATGCGAAATAATGTGCAATTTAAACGAAGCTTAATACAATTTAAATTAAATGATTTTGATGAAAAATATAAGAGCAAATTTATTATCAAATCAATCTCATGAAGCTCATTTTAACCATATTTCATTTGATTGCTCGGATTATTTTAAAAAAGTTGTCATGATATGGTACTTGATTTCTTCCATCTTTCACAATTCGAACACATAACACGAGCATTTACAGTCTGTTCAACAGAAAACGGTTTTCTTCAACAGACTGTATGTTACATTTATTTGAAAAAGTGTTTTATTTTTGAGATATACATATTATGATGGTTTTCGACAGGAGATTTAATATGCGGTCCAATCTCCTGCATAGTCTATAATTGCTCGGCATCTTTGGCGACAGCTGGCAGCTTGAATTGCAGCATATTCCACGGAAAGAGACCTCCACGTACTTTTGAGCAATCGAATAAAATGTTTGATGATTTTATTTTCTTTTTGGATATCTTAGCTTTCATTAGACACCACACATTCTCTATGGGATTTGCATCTGGTGACTGAGAGGGCCAAAACACAGTTGTAAGATTGTGATCCCCTTTTCCACTTATTGCATAGTTTACTTCTGTATTTCGGGTCGTTATCTTCTTGTAATATCCAATCGATGTTATTTCTCCCATATTATAATTCAGCTGACTTTAATCGACAATCCGTATACAACTTCAGCATTCTAACGGCATTTAAATTTGCCGTGAATCACTTAAGAAAGCCAAATCCTTGGGCAGAGAAGCACCCATAGACATGAACCTTCTGCGGATGTTTTACACTTTGTTGAATAAAGTTGTCGCCATTTTTCAACCAAACATGTTTAATTGGATTTAACAACACAAAAGTGGATTCATCTGTAAATATTACTTTGGTCCAATCTCGATCGATGTTTGTGTAAGCCCACTGAAGACGCTTTTCAACATGCTTTTGTGAAAGCAATAGTTTTGACAAAGTACTGTTACGTTTTGTGCCTGATTGCTGAAGTCTGTCGCGAATCGTGTTTAAGGATATATCCAACCCCTTCTCCGATAAAATTATTTTAGCTTCCCTTAAACTGATCATTGAATTTTTTCAAAAAGCCGAACGATCACTTTATCCTGCCACGTGGAGGTGGCAGGCTTTCGGTCTCTTCCTGGTTCGTCGTCAACGTTTCCTGTTTCTGAATAACCACCTCTTAACAAATGTGCAAGTAGTTTTAAGATATTTTTTTCAGTTTTTTTAACTGACCATTTAGGCCCTTTAGGATGCTTTGTTAAAAAGCTCGCTTCGAAACGTTTCTTGAACTGCACACTCATTTTGTTTACACGTGTTACAGTGGAAAGTACAAACAGAACTAAATTCAAATGTATGCGTCGACAACCGCAACAATTTGTATTTATGTAAAATAGCACACTTCACTTCGCCGTTCGGATTCGGTATGAGCGGTCGCTGTGGCGCAGTAGTAGTGCGTTGGACTGTTGCGCAGAGTGTCCGGGGTTCGAATCTCGGCACAGGCAAAATCGAAAAGTATAAAAGATAATTTTTCTACACGGCATCACCTCGTGGCAGGCAACGGCAAACCTACAAGAGTAAAAATTGCTTATGAAAAGCTTTTCACTTTGCCGTTTGGATTCGGCATTTTCCAACCAAAACCTATGCAGACTCAATAGCAGGTGTCCTATACATGGTTTTCAAACCTGCCACAAATTTGTATTCGGCAACCAGAAATTCATCTTGAACGTTTTTTTAAACCTCGAAGTTGCGAGAGAAGTAAAGGGTGTTTTTTTTCTAGAAGTGTGGTTTTCAATCTGGCAATACTTTTTTCGGAGTTGGCCTTTTTGACAGCTGTCACTTGATTTATGCTCAGTTTGGTTTGCCATTTCAAGAATTGAAGCCGAACGACCATCAAGCGTGGGCCCAAAACGAGATGGCCAACGATCCCGATTTTCACAAAAAATGTTTTGTTCAGCGATGAAGCTCACTTTTGGTTGAATGGGTACGTTAATAAGCAAAATTGTCGCATTTGCTGTTATCATAATCCACAAGCCATTGTTGAGACGAGACGGCGTTACATCCTCAAAAAGTCACTGTTTCGGGTGCTCTATGGGCCCAAGAGGTAATTATTAGTCCATATTTCTTCAAATATGAAGCCAGTCATAATGTTACAGTCAATGGGGAACGCTATAGAGCCATGATTAACGACTTTTTCGTGCCTGAATTGGAGGATGTTGATGTGGTTCCAACGACCTTTGGTTCCAACAAGACGGCGCTACATGCCATACAGCCAACGAAACAATCAATTTATTGAAGGAAACTTTTGGTGAGCGCATTATCTCGCATCGTGGGCTTCCAAGACCGCTATTTTTTGTGGGGTTATGTGAAGTCGCAGTTAAGACCGAGACGATTGACGCCTTGGAAGAGAATATTCGGCGCGTTATTACTGACATACGGCCATTGACATTGCTGCAAAAAGTGGTCGAAAATTAGGCCTCTCGGCTGCAATTTATTCGAACCAGCCGCGGCGGCCATTTGCCCGAAATCGTTTTAAAACATAATGGCAAATTCTTATCTTTATACTAAAGCTAAATTCTTCTCCATAACATTAAATTATATGCGTTTTTTTTTCTTCTTGAAAACCAAACTTCTAAAAAAACACCCTGTATATTTAAAAAAAAATTATAAGTTTTAGATAATTGCTTTATGAGAATTATAATGAGAATGTTTACAATAAGTAAACATTTTTTGAAAGAAATAAATATATCCCAATCAACTGGTACCGAGTTCAATCCTGACTATTGAAGGAGTAACATTTAGTTAACCAAAAGAATATATACACGTCAAAGAGTAGTTAGTTTCCCAAAGGAAAGTTAAAATTACGCGGTTTGTCTACCTCCAAATACAAAGTGGCTGACGAATTCCGCTACCAAAAAAAATTTAAAAACTCGTTTTCTTTGACAAAATTTATAAACCTAGATAATTTGTGTGGGGAAACAAAAATTTGGATTGTACGGTGCTTATCACTTGAAGTCCGTAGTTTCTGTCCAAAGGCCGTTTTAGCAAGAGTTTGGCGGAAACCATCCGAGCAGATGGACCATAATGAGTCTGCTAAACGCTTTAGTCTGTACTTAGAAGAACTTATGGTCGAAATTTTACAGTACAGACGAAGGTTACGTTTAGCAATGTCGCTTCATTCGGAAGATATCCAAAAAAAAAAAATTTAAGAAATGTAGATGAAAACGACACTTCTTTTTTTGGCCGTTTGTTGAATTATTGCCATCAAGAGCAATAGAGAATTAAAATCCACCAGTTTTTTTTTTTTAGTTTGAACTCTGTAGTTTGCAACTCTCCATAGATTAAAATCAATTCTTAAAAAAAAGGGTTTATTTGTTAAAAAAAAAAAAAATTGCGTAGGAAACGCCCTACAGAAGTTTACTTCTTCAGAACGTTTGTCTTTAAATTTCTAACGATTTTTGTTCGAAATGTCAAATTTGACGAGAAACTGATGGGAAGCACCCTCTATCAATTGAGTATCAAAAAAAATTTAGGAGAAACTGATGGACAGCGCCCTCTATCAATTGATTATGAATAAAATCATGCATATGTTTATACACATAATTTTTCATACATTACTTTCGATAGGGGGCGATGCCCATCATTTATGTGTTTACACATATCCATCCTATTTTCTACATACTCGATTGATAGAGGGCGCAGCCCCTCATTTTCGTGACAATTTTCGCTGCGATTATCACATTTTATCCCTGGCGTAAACATAAAAATCGATTTTAAAGAAGTAAACCTCAATCACAATGAATAAGCAAAAAAAGTTATTTCAGGTTTTTTAATATACATATGTACCAACAAACTGATGTTATATATACTGATATTAGCAAAGCATTCGATAAAGTCAATCATGGCCTCCTTATTAAAAATGTAGGTTTGAGTGGGTTTCCGTCCTTGCTTTTGAGATGGATAGAGTCATATATCACTAACAGAAAACAAAAAGTGATTTTCCGAAATGCCGTATCAAAAAGCATTGCTGTTACCTCCGGAGTTCCTCAAGGGAGCCATCTGGGATCTTTATTATTTCTTCTGTTTATCAATGATTTGCCAATTGTTATTCGAAATTGCAAAATTGTAATGTAAGTAAGTATACTGATGATGTAAAGTTGTTCTTATCTTACAACTCTATAATCCAACAAAAACTTCTGCAAGAAGATCTGGATAATTTTTCAAAATGATGCCGATTAAACTTGATGTTACTCAATCTGGATAAAGTTTAAGTTTATGACATTTACAAGGAGACAATGCTATGTCTGCTAAATATTCTTTACAGGATCAGACTCTGAGTCATGTATTGATATTTGTTGATTTGGGTGTGACAATGGACTCCAAATTAAGTGTTAACTTACATATCCACTCGTGTGTGAACAAAGCTAAAAGTTCGTTAGGATTTATTAAACGCTGGTCAAAAGAGTTTAACGACCCTTATACAACAACAACGCTATTCACTTCACTTGTTAGACCTATCCTTGAGTATGCATCTCCTGTCTGGAATCCTCAATATAATTGCTACATAAGTAAAACTGAGTCGGTTCAAAAACAATTTCTTATTTTTGCACTGAGGAGTTTCTGTTGGAATACTCTATTGAAACTTCCGCCGCATGAACATCGACTAAAACTTATTAATCTACCGACATTGATCAGCAGAAGAAAAATGCTGTAGAGCTTTTGAATGGCATTTTATCACCTTCGTATTTACTACATAAACGAAATAAACTTTAATATACCCTGTAGAAGCTCACGTCATTTTATTCCTATTAAACTTAGCATATGCAAAACAAATTATGCTCAAAATGATCCTTTTCGTGGAATATGTAGAGATTTTAATGAGCATTATAATTTATTCAGCATTTTCGATTCTCCGGAACACATCAAAGCAAACTTACTTATCATATTAAATCAATAAACAGCTGATGATTTTATATCTGTAGTTGTAAAGAATGCCTATTTGGATATGCGCGGCTAATTACCGATCCATACGTTATGCGCCCCTCGGTCGTGTTTGGCGGGATGAGGGCCCGTTGGGATTAGTTCGGAAAGAAACAAAAAACAAAATTCATCAGCCACCCTTTATAACTGAAAAGTATTATTATTTTTAGCAACTTTCTAGCCACTTACGTTCACACATATTTAAATGAAATGTAAATGAAGGTATGTAAATGAAATGAAAGTATCACTTAATACATTATTAACCTCTGCTAAGTTATGCTACTTTGGCTAAAAGTCAATACAAACAAACAAGCAAATAATTCAACTAGAGCAAGCAGATGCATGAAAACATATATAATCAGCATGAAGAAACATAAATAATAGCCGCAATAAGGCCAAAACACATACATACATACATACATACATACATACACAACTATGTACATGCATACTTACTTAAACCGCAGTCAAAATACCACAAATACAAAATTAATTACCACACAAATGATACTTATTCACACACACGCAAGCACAAATATTCAATGAATGTATATCAATGTACAGTGTCGGACCATAAATAAGAACACCTTGTTCTGAAACCAAAAACATTAAAAAAGTATTTCTCTAGGCTTACTTATGATAAATTTAAAAAGTATTTACTTTTATTCATTTATTCCATAAGTTTAATTTTGCCTTAAAACAAAACCAAAATCAATTCAGTGTAAAAAAAGAAATTTAAAAGTTATAAATAAAATCATAAGAGCATAAGAACAATACAATTCAAAAAAAAAAATTTATAAAATATTAACTCAAATTGTTCACTAATGCTAATATTTTGTGGAATAGACTTTGTTAATTACAACCGCCTTACACCTTCTAGGCATTGATTCCACCAGAGACGCACAAGTAGCCTGGGGTATGGAATACCACGCTCTTTGAATGTTTTGACACAATTCGTCTTTGTTTTTAGCTCTGGTACTGTCAATCTTCTCTTTGACAATATTCCACAAGTTCTCGATTAAATTAAGGCCAGGAGAATGTGCAGGCCAGGTCATAACGGGAAAACCAATCTCGCGCAAAGATTGATGTGTGCTTTGTGTCGTTATCCTGTTGCATTTGCCATTTCAGCGGCATTTCCCATTCAGCATAAGGAAGCATCACCTCCTGAAGGATGTCTACGTAAAGAAATCTGTACATCGTTTCCTTTATCCAATACAGAGGGCCCACACCATACCAAGAGAAGCATCCCCATACCATGATGCTTCCACCTCCGTGCTTAAACGTCTTCCTAGTATATTTTGGGCTCGATTCTGCATTTTTCGGGTGTCTAACCCAACGTTTGCCATCACTTCCAAAAAGATTCACCAAAGTCCATAATACGTTACGCCATTTTTTTGCATATATTGAACCATTAATCACTCAATGTGCGTTTCAGCAAACTCTATGGGACACTTTCGATGTCTTTGTGTCAAAATTGATACTTTTCGTGCTGTTCTCCCATACATTTTTTCCCCCCACCAAACGTCTCCTTACTGATCGAGCACAAATTTGAACCACTGTCTCATCTCTAATTGCGGCAACTGCCTTAAATATATCGCGTGCCGCCAAAATCAATATTTTTATGCGATTGTCATCTGCACTTGTAGTTTTGCGGGGCCTACCTCTCTGGCAATGACATTTTTGAGGTAATAAAGATTGGTAGACAAATGTCGAGGATCTGTTTTAGCTATTTGGCGGATGCTTTGTCCCTCATTTCGCAGTTTTTTCACCAAATCACGCTCCTCCTTGCTGCAGTGCTTTGCTCGACCCATCTTACTGTGACATTACGGAATAATTTATATTTAATATGTTAAATTACCCTCAATGCTTCCATTTAAATGCTTACTAGTACAAATTATAAACAAACTTTAGTTTTCTTTTTGAAATATAAATTTTTTCGTCTGCTGTTCTTATTAGATTGTCCGCCTTCGAATGCTTCGCTTCAACTTTTTTGTTTGGGAATCCCCAAAAAATATTTAAATGTAGTGTTGCCAACTAGAAATTTATAAAGTATATAACATACCACTTTATTCGCTATAAAAATAGTTTACCATAAGCAGTCCGATAAAAAAAAAGGTGTTTTTATTTATTGGCCGACACTGTATGTGTGTGTGTGTGTCTATATGCACATACATATCTATGTAAACACATGTGTAGGTGTGGATGGATTTAGTCAAACGTAAATTATCTCATACATAAATAATATAAACTCACTTATGATTGCACTTGATTACCCTATACCAAACATCGTACCATATACACGTACGCACACTTGAACACTATCATCCGTATGCGTACGTACCCTGTAAGGTAACCAACTGGTTTGAAGTTAGTCGACAGTGGATTTATTAAACACCTCTAGACTTGTTCCACATTTGGTGTCTTTACTCATCGCGAACTGGTTGCTTTAGCATTGTGTTATCCTAGGCAGAAGCCAATTGCCCAGGCTTGCATATCTTTTCAACTAGTTTTATAGGTAGATCTTTTTGGAATAATTTGTTAACAAATGAAACTACAACTAGTTGGTAGATAAACCTTTTTGGAATAATTTGTAAACCAATGATGCCTCAACTAGTTAAAAAAAAATTTTTATGGAATAATTTGTAAACCAATGAAACCACAACTAGTTGGAAGATAGATGTTTTTGGAATAGTTTGTAACCCCAATCGAAATAAGGTATGCGGAATGAAATGTGCAAAAATTTTGCAACGCTGGGAAAAAAAGTGTCAGTTCTGTTTTCGCATTTTTGTCATTATCTGAACATTAATAATTGAACTGATATTTGTGTTGATTGGAAATAAGTTGCCTAAAAAATATTGACAAAACGACCAACGTCGAAAAAGTGTTTGCAAATTTGTTGACTCTCATCCGCAGCGGCCAAAATCAAGTGACGTTGCTCACCTTCACTGAACAGGGAAAGAAAGCCGAAGAACTGTTTATAATATACTAGCAAAGTGTAAGAGTTTTAAAACTGCCGAAAGAAAACCAGGCTCCGGAAAATCTTGCAGTTTGACGAACTCATGCAAAAGATCACAATTACGGAAATTGACTGAAGGCAAACTGACAAAATCCTACAGGCAGCTCGGAGAAAAACTCCAGTGCAACGGAAACTGGTGAAAAATTGTATCCCGTCAATGGTGATACAGAAAAGAAAAAAACAAGAATGAGAAAACCAGCTGTCACAGAAGCCCAGGAAAGCCTTCAAAAAATCCGACCAAACAGTTTGGTTAAAATTATATTCTTATGGACGATGAGTCGTATTTTACTTTAGACGGCAGCGAATGGCAAGGTGAGCATTTTTTTGAGGTCAATAAGGCTGCTAATGATCACACACAATTCCCTAAAAAAGTTTTGTTGTGGCTGGCAATCAGTCCGTGGTCGCTGTGGCGTAGTGGTAGTGCGTTGGACTGTTGCGCAAAGTGTGCGGGGTTCGAATCGCGGCACATACAAAATCAAAAAGTTTAAAAAAAAACAACATTTTTTCTACACGGCACCATCTCTTGGCAGGCAATGGCAAACCTACAAGAGTAGAAAATTGCCTATGATAAGCTTTTCACTTCGCTGTTCGGATTCGGTATTAAAGTGTAGGTCCCTTCCATTCATGTCAAAAAAAGCTCGGCCTAGGCCCTCTATGGGCTATTGTGCCTATACAAGAAAGAAGAATCAGTACGTTTGGCATTTCAGGTCCAGTTTTTTCTTTTTGGATCCGGTATGGCTATCAATACTGATCGATATATAGACCACTGTTTGTGAAAAGTAGGACCTCCATGGACTGTTGTGCCATTAAAAGTAAAGTAAAGTAAGTTTGTGAAAAGTGAAAGAATTTATTAAAAGTAAGCATCGGGACTTAAATTTTACCTTTTGGCCCGACTTAGCATCAAGCCACTATGTCAGGAAAACCATAGGTGTCATGAATACATTGCAGATACCATATGTCAGTAAGGCGGAAAATCCACCGAACGTCCCTCAATTACTTCCGATTAAAAATTTTTGGTCTAATTTGAGACGAAAGGAAGGAAATTTGAGCCGAAATGAAGGAAATCAGGAACGAGCTCCACAAAATTCCAAAATCGATTTAAACAACAGCTGTGCAGGAAGTACCTCAAAAGTACCGCCGTCAAGACGCTCGGATGGGTCTGAAGTTTTTCGTACCTTGAAACAATATATGCAATTAATTCATGTACAAATATAACACGCACAACATGAGTGGATGTGAAAAGCTCGACCCTAGGCGCTACATGCGGCCATAGTCGACATTTATAAAACTGAAGTTCATTGCGGTAAAGGCAATACGAGTACACTAGCAACAATGGCTGTCTACCTCTTTATCGGTGTCCTGTGTGATTACACTCCCTCTCTCATTCTCCCTCCTTCTTTCTCCCACCTATCAAACTTCCTTCATACGAGTATACCCTGTGTTGAATGTATCAATAAAAAAAAATTTTAACAAACAAAATTTGAAATAAACTTAGTTTTGAATCAACTACGATTTTTAAACTTTGTGTAGATTTCATTCCGTGTATTCCGTTATTTCAGTTTTGTAACCAATTGTATATGGAAAAAATAATGAAATTTTTCCATTATAGTAGATACTTAGTATAATTTAAAAATGTTTGTTGTTGTACTAGGGTTAATTACTATATTAAATACTTAATAAATAAATGGTATTGTAAATATTAGATCATATAAAAAGTATCCGTAAACGAGTTTTTGGTGTTGGTACCCACAAATCTGGCACCCACAAGGTAGCATTTCCGGCTTAATTCATCACTAGTGTAAAAAGTTACATTGATTTGAAAATGAATGAAATATCTGAAGAAGTACGCTAACTAACTACGAGGGTAGATTAATAAGTACCCGTGTCTGAAGACAGGTGAAGTTGGCGTTGCTGAGGGAAGTTGGCATTACCGTCGTTTACTACCATCTGTCACACGACACCACACTAAATTTCAAACTGACTCATAGGTTAGTTTTTATGTGGCAGCCATTAGTATCACACGTGTTTCGTGTTTCGCGATAAAATGGAAAAAGAACAATATCGATCAGTAATTCGCTTTTTATTTTTGGATGGAAAAACATGCGAAGAGATAAAAGCGAAGTTGGACGATGCTATCTATGGGGACCCTTCACCATCTATGACAACCTTAAGATATTGGTTCAACGAATTTAAACGTGGTTGTACATCTGTTTTTGATGAGGAGCGCCGCCCGGCAGACGTGGTTACCGAGGAAATCGTTGAAAAAGTCCACGACATGATTCTCGCTGATCGCCGAAAGAAAGTTCGCGAAGTAGCAGAGGCCGTAGGAGTGTCGTACGGAACGGAACATGAGAAAGGTGTCGGCCCGATGGGTGCTGCGATTGCTTACGGTGGACAACAAGCGGATACAGCAGTCAATGTCGAAGCAGTGTTTGGACCTCTTTAAGCGAAATTCCCAGGAGTTTTTGCATTGAGTCGTCACCGTTGATGAAACCTGGATTCATTATTATACGTCAGAGACCAAGCGACAGTCAAAACAATTGATTTTTCGGGGTGAATCTGCTCCGAAGAAGGCAGGGACCGAAGAGGTCATGGCAACGATTTTTTGGGATTCCAAGGGAATAATCCTCATGGACTTTTTGCAGAAAGGAAGAACGATCACGGGGCAGTACTACAGTGAATTATTGGACCGATTCGATACAAAATTGAAGGAGACACGGCCCCATTTGTCTAAGAAAAAAGTGCTGTTTCACCACGATAACGCACCGGCACATTCATCCGGAATTGTCGCAGCCAAATTGCATGAATTGAACTACGAATTGCTGCCGCCCGACTTGGCTTCCTGCGACTTCTCTCTGTTCCCCAACATGAAGACGTGGCTCGGGGGGGAAAAAATTCAGCTCGTCGAGACAGAAGCGTATTTTGAAGAGTTTGACAAATCTCATTTTTTGGAGAGGTTAAAGAAATGGCAAAAACGTTGGGAAAAGTGTATTGTAGAAAATGGGAGATTACGTTGAAAAATAGAAAAAAAATTGTGAAAAACTTGCTTCTTCATTCCTAACACGGGTGGGTACTTATTGATCTACCCACGTATATGATGCTTTATTACTATGGAAAAGGTAATGCCGCTGCAAAAAAATGCCGAAAAATTTATGCGGTTTAGGGTGACGATGCTGTTAGTGAACGCCGGAACCGACTCCGGACCCGATTTGCTCGATTCCGTTCAGGTAATTCTGAAATCAAAGATGCACTGTAAATCACTGAAAAAAGCAGATGCAATTTTGCAACTTTAGGAGCAAGATAGACCCGCAAGCTGTCAGGGGATAGCGGAGGCACTAAACATCAATCACATGACAGATTTGTGGGATACTTTTTATATATTAAGAAAAATTAATAATAATCGCATAACAAAAAAAATTAATATTTTTAATTTAAAAAAAAAAAACAAATGTTTGTTTAAATTTCTTCCAATTTAGTCACATTTCATTTTCATATTCATCAGTAATCTTTGTGATTCATTTTCAAAATCCATTGCCTCTTGGCAGGCAATGGCAAACCTACGAGAGTAAAAATTGCCTATGAAAGGCTTTTCACTTCGCCGTTCGGATTCGGCATTAAACTGTAGGTTCCTTCCATTCATGTACAAATATAACACGCACAACATGAGTGGATGCGAAAAAGCTCGGCCAATGCGCTCCAGGGTGACGATACTGTTAGTGAACGCAGGAACCGACTCCGGCCATTAAAAGTAAAGTAAAGTATTATTAAATTGGTTGATCACTGCATTTTTGTTCAACCACTTTCAAAACGTGCTGAGTTAAGTGGACTAGATTGGTTAAGCCCTACAGGGTACTTACACAAGTAGGTACATACCATACGTTTATGTGTATGTGTATGTGTATTCCCAGACAAATATGCAAATATTTTGCAATGAAATCTCACTAGCTGCATCTGCAATTGCATCAGTATGTGAGCATAACGTATTTAGCTTCTTTTTTTTTTGTTGCTATTCATACACTTTTGCATGCTGAAGTGAGGTACATACCCTTCACCTACAAGTTTAGGGCAGAAAGGAAATTAAATTATCGTTAAAATAAATGCACATATTCCCAGTCACATGCACTTGCACATGGAAAAACAAAAAGTGCACACGTTGTGTATGTGTGAGGATTTTTAACTGCTTGAACATGAACTACAAATTTCAGACTAAAATTCAGACGGCGATGGTGGAAATGTGCGTCTGATATTTTAACGAGATGTTCATGAAAAGTTTCTGATTGAGCGGTTGAGCATGTGAGTCAAGGTGCACACGTACCATCAAGCAGAGTAAACCTACAATAATTTTTTGGTAATAAAAGGTAGCAAAAGAACTCAAATAAAAACAAAACCACCTCAGAATGGGTAACGCGGGAAATGAGAATTTCTTTTAAACTCAGGCTGTATAATATAATATAAATTTAGTACATATAGATATGTCTACATTTGTAGGAGGGACTTACAGTTTTATGCCAAATATCGAAGTAGAAGTGGAAAGTTTTTCTTTAATATTAATACGTTAAAGAAAAAACGAAACGTGTAATCATTTAAAAATTTATGTTTTACTTGAAAGTGCACGAAAGTGTTAACCTCTTTAGCTAAGAGAGATGATTCCTCGGTCAATATTCTTTCGAGTAGGAGCTAGACAAACAGACCTTATAGTATCATCTACCTATATAACATCACACCATTTCAAATTTATATCTTACCATAAGTACTTAGTAGGGACATAAATGCTGTTACAACATTGAACACATTCCATTCCAATAGTAAAACCGAAGCTGTTCATAGCAATTTTTACTCTTGTACCTTGTCTTGCCATAAGTTCTGTTACAAGCTTTTCCAAGTAGTAGGCTTTGAAATTTTAAATTGTATGATCCCGTTATTCGCATTTTTTGGTACAATGTTCTATTGCAAAGCAAATTCAAATCAGTTTGGTTTCAAATTTTGCGTAATTAATATGGAGTGGGGCAATAACGAAAATCGCATCGCGGTGATTGCATTGCACAAATGCGGAAATAGCGCAAGTCAAACATTCTGGTTGCTAAAAAAAAACTCGAAATATCGAAAATGTTTGTTTATCGTACCATCGATCGTTTCTTGGAATCGTCTCAACTGGAAGACAGGCGTTGTTCGTACGATTGGAGCCATAAAAGCTGTGCGGGAGCGGATTCGCCGAAATCCCTTAAGAAAGCAAAAGATCATGGCTAGAGAAATGGATATGGAGATCCATGTCACGACTAATCCGTGATGACCTCCACATGGAGGCCTTTCGCGGGTGCACAGGCCATCTTTTAAATCAACGGCTAAAACAAATACGATTGGAAAGATGTAAGAAGCTCTTGCAGTGGCACGCAAGAAACGGTCATGAAAATATCCTTTTTACAGATGAAAAAATTTTTACGATGGAGGAAGTTTTTAATAAGCAAAACGACGAAATCTATGCGAGAACATCTGAAGAAGCTAAATTTACTGTGCAAGGGTTCAGAGAGGTCATCATCCAACATCCGATATGGTCTGGTGTGGAGTATCCCTTTTTGCGAAAAGGGCGTTAAAACTGGAGTAAAAGTGTACCAACAAGATGTCTTGGAAGGCGTGGTGAAAGACTTGACAGTAACCCTCTTTAATGGAGAGCACTGGCTCTTAAAACGAGACTCTGCACCGGCACATAAAGCCAAAAAAACTCAAGAGCGGCTACGTCAGAATATTCCAGCCTTTATTACTGCTGAAGATTTGTCCTCGGGAAGCCCAGATTTGAATCCCCTTGATTACAAATTGTGGTCAGAGCTAGAGGGTGTGGCCTCTGCAAAGTTTGCCACCGAAATTTAGAGAGTCTTAAGAAAGCTCTTATTTCAGCAGCGTCATCAATACCCATCGAAACCATACGTGCCGCTATAACCCAATGGCCTGATCGTCTAAAGACTTGCATTAAAGCGAGAGGCGACCATTTAGAATAAGATGTTGATTTTCAGAAACACTAATTTAATAACAAAATAAAAATTACAACACATTAAAAAAACTCGTTTCTTTAATTTTTACCCTATAGGTATATTCAAATTGTAACAGAACTTATGGCAGGACTAGGTGGGTTTGCCATTGCCTGCCAAGAGGTGGTGCTATGTAGAACAATTTTTTTTTCTACTTTATGATTTTGCCTGTGCCGAGATTCGAACCCTGCGTAGCAATCCAACGCGCTACCATTACACCACAGCGACCTCAACTCATCAAAGCCGTCAAATCAAGAATTTTGCGAAATCCGCTCCGAAAACAGAAAATCATGGCCCGTGATATGAATATCACGCAAAAGTCCATGACTTGAAATATTAAAAAAAAAAACTTGGGGCTTGATGCCTTCAAACGCCGCACCGGACATTTGTTGACTGTAGCTTTGGAAAAAAATAGGACAGAAAAATCCAAACGTCTAAACGGTGAAGCATGCACAGAAAAGTCTTGTTTACGGATGAAAAATATTTTACCGGGCAGGAGAAATTTAACAAGCAAAATGATAGGGTAAATTAACGGTCATCTAAGGAATTATACGAACTGATCCCACGATGGCATCACTAACTTGCATTTCTGCGAACAAGAGGTCAAACCTTCGGCCGAAGTTTACCAAGATACCGTTTTGGAAGCTGTTGTGAAGCCACTTAAGGAACCCCTGTTCCAAAATCAGCCGTGGACTTTCCATGCATCAATTGAGAGGCGAATTTGATGACCAGTTAATTTTACGTTTTGATGCAGTCAATTGGCCACCAAGATCGTGTGATTTGACCCCGTTAGACTATTTTTTGTGGGGCTATGTCAAGTCTCTTGTCTATAGGGACAAGGCAAACACGATTGTTCATTGGTGAGAGTCCGGCCGAAATGTGTGAAAAAGTGTACCAAAATTGGACCTTCAGAATGGACCACTTGAAGCGTAGCCGCGGTCAACATTTAGGTGAAATTACCTTTAAAAATTAAATGGCAGGAATTGATTTATCGATCCAAATAAAAATTTATTTCACTTTTGTAAAATTTCTGTGTTTTTTTTTTTGAATTGTTAAAAACAAAGCTCTTAAAAAATCAAATCTTAAGACTAAAAGTCTTACATGAACTGCCAATTTTCTTAAGTAAATAACTAACTTTTTAAAACATTTTCGTAACAGTTATGTCTTCGCTTATAGAACTTCTATTCTCTAGTCTATCCTTGTTACCCTGGTCCTGGTCATTCTACACTAATACCAATCTATACTCTTCCCTATTTAAAAGCTTATACTCATAAAATTCGAATAAAATATCTAAAATTGTTGGTTATCGTATACTATTTAGTGATATATGTAATATATATTATATTGTCGTAAGCGGTTAAATGGCACTACTGGGCTTCCTGTGATTTTTAATTGAATTCAAATGAGTTTTATTAAATTTCTATTTTCCGTTTTTGCTTTGTGCTGCTTACATTCATTCATCGATGCGTTGATTAAATTTGAATTTACGCGCAATTTAGTTTCAAACGACAATTTGAATACAATGTACGCACGCACACGCTCCCACACATAATAAACATGGAAGGTTAAACACACATATGTGTGTGTGTGTGTGTGTGTGTGTGTATATATATTTACCCATCGGGTAAGAGGTACACATTTAGGGATCCGTGAAACAATTCCAATTCATCAAATCAAATTCTAACATTTGAGACTATCAGCCCAGTAAAAAGTGAAAGGAAAGGAAAAAACAAAGTTTTCTCATTTGGGAAAAAATTAGAAAAATTTCGAAAAATGTTCCTAACAAAGACAACAATTATCGCTTACTTCCTAGATTGAATTGAATTATTTTTATTTACAGTAGTTTCAACACGAAAGCAATCGGCTCAAGTCACTGAAAAAATTAAGGTATCTTTAAAAAAAAAGTCCACAGCATCTTGAAATGATTAATAATTATTCATTCCGCAAATATATTAATATGGCGTCCAGTCGCCACCATTCGATTCGGAAATGCATGCTATCGACTAATTTTTCAGCATATGACCGTGTTAAACTTCGCCATATTACCGTAAGAAGCCATTTCAAATGATTTATTGAACGTATCTTTTTTCCATGTAGTTTTAACTTAATAAGAGCCCAAACATTTTCGATCGGATTCGCATCTGGCGACTATGAGGGTAAATTCAATGAAGTTATGCCGTTTTCCGCGACTGCGGTGTTTTGGGTCGTTGCCCTCTTGAAGAACCCAATCTCAGCTTCCTGCCCCAAACCACATATCCGTTGATGGCAGAAGTCCACGACGGTATATCGTGGTCATGAAGTTGGCATCCAAATTCCTCGTGAACATGATTAATTTGCCAAACCCTTGTTTTGTGAAGCATCCCCAAACATGAACCTTTCCTGGATGTTTCACTGATCGCTAGAGCATCTTACCGTCTTTAGTGGACCAAGCACTCTTAATAGTATTTGTCATCCAAAAGGAGGATTCGTCTGTGAACACCACTTGGCTCCAATCGTCATCCACATGTTCAGTTGCCCACTCTTGGTGTTTTTTTATTTGCTTTGCAGTTAGTAAGAGTTTTACCGTCGTTGCTCGAAATTGGATCTGTAACTCCCTCAAACGGTTTCTTATTGTATTCAGAGAGACATTTATGCCCTTTCGACCCAATTTTTGTTTAGCTGCTTTCAAGGATATGGCTGGATTAGCTTCGAAAATCCTCTTTATAACCAAGTCCTCCTGTTTCAAGTTAGCTCTGCAAATGCCGCGATTTGGCAAGTCGTCCACATTTTTGTGCACCAAAAAGTGTTGGTTCCAATGCTGGACAAACGCCTTCGACTTTTTTAAGTACTTCGAAGCACTCAGGTCGGACATCTTGGGACCTTTTGGATGAGAACAAAGAAAGACTGCTTCAAAACGTTTCGCGTGTACAGAACTCATTTCTTAAACATGCTCTTGAGACGAAAGCGTATAATGGACTGTTTCTACAATTACATTGCGAAATTTACAATTAAATCAAGTTTTTTTGAAAATCAAGGCCTACTTGATATTTAAATTATTTCATGCGAAAAAGCCGATTGCTTTCTTCTTGAAAGTACTGTTTTTTTTTTTTTTTGCTGCATACTTTTACTTGTATTTTGTGAAGTAGGATCTAGGATAGGGCTGTCACATGTCACAGATGGTATGGGTACGAAATCCCAAAACCAAAATTCCTAAATGCAAAATCGCCAAACTCAAGATCCCCAAAATCAAAATCTCCAAACACCAAATTCTCAAATACAAAAATTTCCAAACCCTAACTCCCTATTTGATTGCATATAAGGTTCAATCGAGCGTACTGTGCGAAAGACTGAAGCCCATCGTCAACAAACTGATTCGACCTTATCAGTGTGGCTTCAGGCCTGGTAAATCTACCATCGACCAGATATTCACACTACGCCAAATCCTAGAAAAGACCCGAGAAAAACAGATCTACACCCATCATCTATTTGTCGATTATAAAGCCGCCTTCGACAGCACGATTAGGGATCACTTATACGCCGCAATGTCTGATTTTGGTATCCCATTCCCATAGCTCATTCGTCTTTGCAAAATGACACTGACCAACACCACCAGCGCAGTTAAAATTGGAACAGACCTCTCCGCACCATTTGATACCAAAAGAAGTTTCAGACAAGGTGACTCCCTATCGTGCGACTTCTTTAACCTTATGCTGGAGAAAATAATTCGAGCTGCGAACATCAACATCTCTGGTACTATCTTCTACAAGTGTGTCATGCTGCTAGCATACGCTGATGATATTGACATCATTGGCAAAAACGCTCGAGCAGTCAGTGCAGCATTCTCCAACCTGGAAAGGGAGTCTCGTCGATCGTCGAGTGGGTCTAGTGGTGAACGAGGACAAAACGAAATACCTTGTGTCAACAAACAAAGAGTCACGGCGTCTTGGACAAAATGTCACTGTTGACAACTACACTTTTGAAGTCGTCAAGGATTTCGTATATCTAGGATCCAGCATAAACACCAACAATAATGTCAGCCTTGAGATCAAGCGGAGACTAACTCTTGCCAACAGGTGTTACTACGGGCTCAGTAGGCAATTGAGAAGTAGAGCCCTCTCTCGACCGACGAAAATAACGCTCTATAAGTCCCTCATCCTTCCCGTCCTAATGTATGGCGCAGAGACGTCGACATTGACCATCAATGATGAGAGGCTGTTAAGAGCGTTCGAGAGCAAGATAATCCGTAAGATCTACGGTCCAGTATGCGTGAACGACGTGTATCGAATAAGAGGGAACGATGAGCTGTATGAGCTGTACGCCGACAATGACATAGTCAAGCGTATAAAACTCCAGCGGCTTCGCTGGCTGGGTCATGTTGAGCGAATGGAAGAAAGCGCTCCGGCTAGAGGGTGTTTTATTCGAACCACGGTGGAGGAACACGCAGAAGGGGACGTCCTAATCTCCGTTGGAAAGACCAGGTGCAGGGCAACCTGACTGCACTTGGCCTTATCAACTGGCGCCAGAGCGCGACCAGCAGAGGCGACTGGCGAAGCCGAAGTTTTGTAGAGGCGGCCAAGACCGATCATCGATTGTAGTGCCAGTTAAGTAAGTAAGTAACTCCTTACTTGGGTTTAGCTTTGTTTTCAAACTCAAAACAAATTTTACTTATTGTAACATTTAACAAACGCGTATGTAGGTAAATAAAAAAAAATTAACACAAAATTCAAAACAATTTTTATGGCGATTTATCGAAACATTTCATATACATGACTTGCAAGAAATATGCTTTTTAGTTAAGCAAAACTAGATAAAATGAAAAAACAAATCGGGTGGGTATTTTAATTATTATAAATTTTCGATCAGTCAAAACTTGCTGGGCACCGCAGAAAGTTGTTATCGTAAAAGAACTTGGGTCTGTATGAAATTAGTTTTGAACTGGGGAAATCAGTGATTTTTATGAAACCCAATTTTGGAAAATATGAAATACCCACAAACAAATAAAAATTTAAACTTCTTGGAAATATTAAAAAAAATCAAAAATCTTTTGGTTCCAGACAAAAATCGTTAGAAAGTAAAATATTATGCGATATACTAGATCGCAAGTAATCTTTTTTATTGTTACATAAAGGATGTTTCATAATTTGTTTAATATTTCGAAGACATATTGCATTGGCATTGTTTATTTACTTGAAATGGTGATTTTAAGATTGAGGATTGATTTTGGGCATTTTGATTTTGGAGATTTTGATTTTGGAGATTTTGATCTTGGGAATTTTGATTTTGGAGATTTTGATCTTGGGGATTTTGGATCTGGTTATCAGTTCGAGCATTTTTCTTAAAGTTGGGAATTTTGTTTTTTTTGGGGATTATATTTTTTTGGGTATATCGTGGCTATCCCGTCCCGTTTTACCGGGCATGTGTCGTCTGTATATCACATAAAAAAAATTATTTAGCACGTTGAGTGCCAGCATAAAAGAAATAAGATGGGGTCCCTCCGGCCACCAAATTTTTTTTAACAGAATACAATAGAATATTGTTTAACAATTCAGAATATCCGATTTTAATCAAAATATACACATTGGTCTCACGGTGCCAGGAGATTGACCATAAGTGCTTTTGTGCCATATGAGACGAACGTGTCGCCGCAAACTCTTGTATGCAATTTGAGCCGTTTTGATCATGTCTTTGCTTGTAAGACATCGCGTTTATCTTCGTTTGAAACGGTTTGATTGGATAATTAGCCAGTGATTCAGCGCGCGTCGGTGAAAGAAGTAAAAATGTCGGCTTATGGCAAAAAACAAGAACGTTTGCTTGCCCTATGGCAAGAGCTTATGTCCGATGAGGCAAATGAAAAGAGTGATCCGTTTGCAAATTATGATACATCGGATGAATATCAACCAAGCTCAAGTGATTCCGACTCTGATGAAAATTGCGAACCACCTCCACGAAAACAAAAGCGGCCACAATTACTTGAATACTGAGGATGAGCCATCAACTTCTCGACGCGAAATAGAATCGATTGGTCACATGGTGCCACAATTGTCTCATACCCACAGGCCAAGCAGTATGAACGATGTAATAGATCTAAGTAGTATATCATGAATACACTCTTTCATATGCCATCTACGAACCGATTGCAGCAGCACAAAGTGAAATCTGAAATATTCTCTTGCGAGACCAGGTGGCACCATGAGGCGTGGAAACCACTGCTCTCTGTGCGACCAACCTGGTCTCGCATGGCACTCAACGTGTTAAAAAAAATAAGTAAAAATATTTTATTATTTCATTCACTTTAAAATCGATAATTTGTTGTATTCATTTATAGAAGCGCTACCAGACTTGTTGCACTCACAGCTAGCTCGTTGCCAAATACGAGTAAATAACGATAACTGAAAGAAGTTTCATTTTTAATAGTTATAATATTTCTCCACGTCTTTGACAGCTGACATTGTCTGTGCTATTTTGTTATTATTTGAAAATGACCAGTTTTTGGATAAAAATAATTTTTCCTTCTAAGATTTCCTTACAAATAAAATATATGGAAGTATTACCAGTTCTGGGATGAGGAACAGAGATCAAAGTTCGAGTTTTAACTACAGAATCCACGATGAACTCACAAAAAAAATTCGTGTAACAAGCTAACGTACAGGGTGTTTTTTTTTAGAAATGTGGTTTTCAAGAAGAAATAAAACGCATATAATTTAATTTTATGGCCAACAATTTAGCTTTATTATAAAGATAAGAGGCCCAATTTTCGACCACTTTTTGCAGCAATTGGGGCCGTATGTCAGTAATAACGCGCCGAATAATCTCTTCCAAGGCATCAATCGTCTCGGGCTTATCTGCGTAGACAAGCGACTTCACATACTTTTACTTTACTTTACTTTTAATGGCACAACAGCCCATGGAGGGCCTAGGCCGAGCTTTTCGCATCCACTCATGTTGTACGTGTTATATTTGTACATGAATGGAAGGGACCCACAGTTTAATGCCGAATCCGAACGGCGAAGTGAAAAGCTTTTCATAGCAATTTTTACTTTTGTAGGTTTGCCATTGCCTGCCGAGAGGTGGTGCCGTGTAGAAAAATTATTTTTTCTATTTTTTGATTTTGTCTGTGCCGAGATTCGAACCCCGGACACTCTGCGTAGCAGTCCAACGCATTACCACTACGCCACAGCGACCATCAACATAACCCCACAAAAAATAGTCCAGCGGTGTTAAATCCCACGATCTTGGAGGCACGCCACAGGCCCGCGACGCGAGATAATGCGCTCACCTAAATTTTCCTTCAATAAATTGATTGTTTCGTTGGCTGTATGGCATTTACCGCCGTCTTGTTGGAACCAAAGGTCGTTGGAACCACATCAACATCCTCCAATTCAGGCACGAAAAAGTCATTAATCATGGCTCTATAGCGTTCCCCATTGACTTTAACATTATGACCGGCTTCATCTTTGAAGAAATATGGACCAACGATTCCCTCTAGAGCGCACCAAACAGTGACTTTTTGAGGATGTAACGGCGTCTCGTCTCAACAATGGCTTGTGGATTATGATCACTCCAAATGCGACAATTTTGCTTATTAACGTACCCATTCAACCAAAAGTGAGCTTCATCGCTGAACAAAATTTTCTTGTGAAAATCGGAATCGATGGCCATCTCGTTTAGGGCCCATTCACCGAACGTGCGACCCGCTTGATGGTCGTTCTTGAAATGGCAAACCAAACTGAGCATAAATCAAGTGACAGCTGTCAAAAAGACCAACTCCGAAAAAAGTATTGCCATATTGAAAAGCACACTTCTGAAAAAAACACCCTTTATAACATAAGCTGACTGACTATTTGTTTTTATTATATACGACAAACAAAAACATATTTAAACAATGAATAAATTTTTAGCCAGGTTAATTTCGCTTCGTGCTGACTCTCACGAGGTTCAATTACAACATCATACGAAGCAAATAGACGAAAATTAGCCAGGAGTATTTTTCTCTGGCCCTAAACATTATCTGAACAATGCTCATTAGATGGGCAGCAAGTTAGTGGTGCGTGCATTTTTTTCCAGCTGGTTACGTAAGCTCACTCATATGTAATGTATTATGTGTTAATGTAACAATGAGTTGTTTGTGCGGGAGTGTGATGGCGTGTAAATTTTGACTGCCACGATGTTGTATTAATGTTTTCGAAGTTCGTTTATGTACATACTAATTTGCAAACGCAAATGATTAGCTGTTGTCCTTTGAACATTTTCAAATAGTAACAACATGGGATTTTGTTGCGACTGTTGCTGCACCTTCACCTTCACCTTCACCTTCATAAATAATTTGAAAATACCTTGTGTATTTAGTTCATAGTTCAGTTAGTTTTTGATTTCCGATTTCCGGCTTTGTTTGCATATTACGCGTGCGGATGTGTATTGAAAAGATAACATTTTTGTTGCTAAATGTGTAAAGAACCAACTGTGTGTGTGTGTGAGTGTGAGTGTGTATGTTTGAATGCGTGTGATTGTACAATTTTGTAATAGAATACAGAAAACACCAGCTGCCGTGAAATTGGCGAAGAGTGTAACTTGTTAATGAAAAAAGTGTCGAAACTTTTAAATTGTTAATTTCATTTTGTTAATGCATGTAAAGTTCTGCACATGGATGCATACACAAGGGAGTGTGAGTGTGAGTGTGTGTGTGTGAGTGTTTGTTTTGATAAGCAAAACTTTTTTACTTGAAAATGCAATTAACAGCAATCACGAATTGAATTAACACTTTTCTCTGCTCTTGTATCTGGTACGACGCATGAAGTAAAAAAAAAACGGCTATAAAAAAAATTGCTTTCATTTTGTTGGTGCACCCTTTTTATGCTCTTTGAGAATGTGCATGTGTGCACTTATCAGATTCTGCTACAAATTAACATTTCACAAAACTTTTGCACAAAGCTTTGATTTCATTTAATTCATTCGTTTTTTCCGTTCTGTTTTGCTTTTCCTTTTTGAACACTTAATTAAAAGAGCAGTGAGGGTTTTTTATTGTATGCATGCGATTTCTAACTGACAGAGAGTAGATGTAGAAGCGTGACTTTGTTCACTTGAACATGCACACACTTTATAAAATGTTGTGAACGTTGTTAGCTTCATCGATTATTATTTATAAAAATATTACATTTTTGCTTATGCATTATATAATTCCATTGACATTTCAATGGTCCTAACAGATTAATATGCCATATGTAGACAGATACTTTTAGTACTAACTCCATTCTATACAGTCCAACACTAACAAATTTTAGTTTTGGAAAAAATTAGAACATTTCATCTAATACTAAAAATTAGAGTTACCAGATTGCTGAAGTGAAAAATTTGTGATGTGAACTTGAATTAAACTAAAAAAAATTAAGGAAGAATCGGTATTTGAATTCATGAATCAGGGTATAGTATTATTCTCATTATACAGGTAAGTCTATACAACTTTCTTCGCGCTATAGAAAAAGATTGAAATTTTCCTGCAATATTCTTTATTGTTGTATTAAATATTCTACGTAATCGAGAGTTCATCTGATTTAATTTTTGTGTGGTCTAGATTTCATTTAGATATTTATTTTATGATGTCGAATAATCGGTCAGTGAAATAGGCAAGCGAATTTGTGAGATTGCACGGCAGCTTCGCATTGCTCGTTCGTTATTTTCTAGAAACGGTTTAAAGAGTTGGGTCATGAAAGTGATCGTCCAGGAAGAGGCAGATGCCGCCTACTTCCACGTCGGGTCGCAGGAAATGGATATTTAGATGCATAAGCGCATAACTGTCAAAATGACAGAAACTGGTCAACACAAGCTCCTGGTCCATCATTCGCCATTCAACATCGCCAAAATCCGCAATCCGTCAACGATTCAAAATCAACCAAGAAGTGTACGACCGTGTAATTTTGAGGTTGTGGTACTCCCCTCGGACCGACAGCACTTTGGCGATAATGATTGGATGTTCCAGCAAGACTGCGCTAGCTTCCAGAGCCAAAACGACACAAAAATGGTGCAGGGCTCATTTCTCTGATTTTATTAGATCTCAAGAATCATCACCATACCCTATTCAAAGAATCTCAATCAAATGGAACCATACGCTGTGGTTCATTTTAGAGGCGAGGATTTGTCGTCGTGAATTGGACCGAATAACGTTAGAAGAGCTGCGGGCCATAGCTAAAAATGTTTCCAAACATTTTAAGCTGTGTATTAGTGCCAAGGGTGACCACTTCGAAACCGGTTGAATATAGTTTTACTCATGCATTATATTATATTTTCCTTCGGCATCCTTTTCGTTTTTAATTACAATAATTTTTTTATGTCCTAAACTGTTGTATACACTTAGTAATTGTCACCCTGTACAACTATTGAAAAGTTTTTACTTTAGTGCTGCTTGTTTTATATTATGTAAATACTTCCTACTACTAGGCGTAAAAAAATTTTTAAAATTATATTCTTATAAGTTTTATCCAAAAGTATTCAAAATAAGTTTTTATAAACTTGTATTTCATAAGAGTTAAAAGTGATGATCGGAAGTAAAAGTTCTGAAATAACTTGTTTTAACTGTTAATTAAATTCTGTTAAAATTTAAAAACAAAAAATTTAATTGAAGACTTTAAGAACTCTAAGTGAAACTTATCAGGATTAACTTGTTTCACTTCTACTCATCAATCTAATTCTTGTGTTTTCTATGTTATTTTATTTCTATTTGGGTTGATTTAAAATTGTTTAACTTTCTATATCGAAGAACTTTGCCTCAGACGTTAAAGAAGTAGGAGTTCAAATTAATATTCTTCTTCCTAGCAAATTCAAAGACCATCATAAATTTCGATAATGTCCTGCTATTACAGATATTTTTATCAGCGCAGTCCTGAAAATCAAAGTTTTTGACTAGGGAACACAAGTGGGAGTCAATTTTTATGGTTATGAAGTATTCTTTCGGCACCCATATATAAATTTTTCAACATTTTCTTACGATCTGTGGATACTAAAATTTCCTCCACAACTACAGAAAAAAATAAATTTTCTCTCCTTAAAGCCTCCAAATATACTAAAAACAAAATAGACTCATTTAATCATCACTGTAAGAAAAAAAAAACAATTCTTCTTATTTTCTAAAAAGACAAAAGTTTTCTTTCCTTTTCAGTTAAAACAAAAACACCAGTGTCTTAATGTAAAAATTTTATCCTAATGACTTTTTCCCTACCCAGCAAAAAGAAAAGCATCTTTCCACAGAATTCAATAAAGTTATGTTCCGAAGGTACGTAATAAGAGAACGTAAAATATTAAAACTGAAATTAGGATACAAATTTGAAATTCCTACTTGTAGTTTTATTGTAGAATTTTTTTTTTTGGGTAAAATTTTATACTTTGTGGTATTCTAATTAAAGTGAGAGAGAGACGCAAAACACAGCAGGAGGCAACTTTTAACTATGCCCAAACAACAATAACGAAAAAAGAGAGGATTAAAAAGTTATCAGTTACATTACACTACTTGCTTGCAAGAAAATTTGAGAAGAATTTGCAACTCTGTTTTTACATTTGCAATTATAATGTTCAAAACAAAACCAAAGAGAAGTTGCAAGAAGCGGAAGAAGAAAGTACTTTGTTAAAATTACAAAAGAACAAGTTTTATAAATGACTTCAACTAAATGGGGCTGAAGAAGTGTGATTTAGGTTTTTCTATCAAAAAGTTGGTGCTATTGTAAAATTGAATAATATTTAGTACCTACCTATGTAGTAGTTGTTTTAAATTCAAAAGATAGGTAGGTACTTTTAATAATAATTTTTTTTATAGAAGATAAAAAAAAAGTTGATATTACTTCGAATATACAAATGTAATATCTTTTAATAATAATGGCATTAGCGAATATCTCACAGCTATTTAAAGAAATTAATCAAGCAGACATAGAAATATATGTACGAGTATGTAGAAAAAATAATGCACATACACATACATACTTCCGTCGAACTGTACTCTTAATCAATACTGTGCCTTACAAAGAAAACAACAACAGCATGATTGTAAAAACGAAAAACTTCGAACAAAAAAACAAAAACAAACACGTAGGAAAAGAAGTGTGTAAATATCTGCAGGGGAAAAAACAGTAGTAGTAGCGCAGAAAATAAAAAGTACCTTCATAAGTGTCGACATTCGCTTGTCATACAACACCTTTGCACTTCACACTAAGCGGACATCCTTCCTCTCCTTTCTCTCACTACTGCGTAACTGCGAGAGTTTTGATTGATTTGTTGTTTTCGCCTTACTGTCAACATTTTCTCTTTCACTGCAGCATGTGTGTAAAGTTTTAAACGTGAAAAAAGCAGAAAAGCAAAAATAACTGTATATTCGCTCTGAGTTGCATTTAACAATGAATATGAGTGGGAGTGTGAATTTGAGTGTGTGTGAGTGCAGTGCAATGGCAAATATTTTTTTACGCATTGTTAGCATATTTTTTTTCCTTATGTTTGCTCTGGGGCATATCTGTTTATCAGGGATTTTATGTGGAATTGAAAAAAAAATGCTGATCTGCGAATTATTTTGTTAAAACTTTTTACATCAAATGACTTCGTCAGCTTATCGGTACGCTACTTTTTTCTGTTTTTCACCTCAAATTAAATATGCAGAGAGTGTGCAATGAACAAGTTGCTCTTTTACAATTTTATAATATGTATGTCCGTACTAACATCTAACCTTCCTTACACTAACTTATCAACGCTTAGCCCAGACCTCTAGGTCTAGTACAATTTTAAGAACAAGTTTCTTCTATGGCAAGGAATTTTCAGAAATTTAACTTTTTTGTGCAAAAAAATTGTCTAATGCTAAAAACTAGACACAACATCGAAATGATGCCACTAAGCAGAAATAAAAATTATGTGACCGACTTCTGAACAGCTACGATATCAGCGCAATATTTTCAGAAAGGTTGTCCAGGCTTAAGGCTGGGCTATAATGAGACGAAAGTATTACCATACCCAATTAAAATACTCATTGGGTTTCGGAAACGTGGTTGCCCCAAACATTTTTTCAGCCTAAAAAGGATTTATAATTTAGCTGATATTTAAAAAATTTAGCTCATCACTATTTGATCAATAATTCGCCCAATGAACAATTTATACTGAAAATAATCACTTCGGGCTAGTGTTGCCAGACGATAGTCCTGTTTACAAATTAAAAATGTACCAGAAGTCTAAGGTGTTGAAAAGACTTATGCACCGGCTTCGTAATCGAAAGTTTAAATGGTGGGCAGCACTGATGATCAGCTGTTCATTCAGTGAATAGAAAAACAAAAGAGTGAAATTCTTATAGTCTGAAAAATTACCGACATTTTTGTATGTCCTGGCGAAGCTTTCTTGTTTTTTCTTGCGAGACATATAATTTTAATAAATAAGCATCAAACGGAGGCCGAAAGACAAAATCTGATCAGTAGAGTTGCCAAGTCTTAAATTTTCAAATACCGGTTCTTATATTATAGGCAGTCGATGTTTTCTCTTATAAATTCATATGTACCCACAATCGAATTTTTCGTTTTGGATTGGACTGCTCCAGACTTCTTTCTATTAGATTATTTGAAGTCTCGCTTTTATGTGAACAAGCCACGCAGAGCGCGATAGCGACAGCGACAGACCGTGGCAGCCTTAAGAAAAAATAACAATAAATGGAAAATATATCAACTTAATACTTCAGGTAATAGTGATGGAAATTTCTAAAAAAAAAAAAAAAGCATCCAAATGTGCTTCAACTCAGGCGGCGGTCACTTGGCCGATATTATTTTCTACACCTAACAAGAAAAAATGTAAAGGTTCATAGGTCTACCAAACATTTTTTCGTACCGTTATCCTCAAACTCAAACAAATTCTGGGCATTTCGTCAGTCGTAGGCAAATCTTGTTCCAAGTTCACAAGTGTGATTTTTTTGTAAAATGAATCTTCAAAATCACACCTTTTTCTTTTTATAGGAAGTCACTGTCAATTTCGACAATGCTGATTGTACAGCTGCGCCAGAAAACTTTTTTTCATAAGCGAATTCAACTGGTTTCGCAAATCAGACAAAATTTTGTACACACCAGGAGCTTCTAAAGTTCTAGATTCTAATGCTTTTATGGCTTTCGAGATAAGTGACAAAAATGGTGAAGAAAGTACATGTTCTCTTATAACAGTGAACGCTCGAAACCGTGAACTAATAAAATACCCAGAGGTGTTTACGTTTAAGAAATTGTTCACGTTTGCGGTTGTTGGAAAATATAACCGAAACTTCATAATTTTACAGCAGAAGGGAACTATGTCCAACACATAGCGTAAAAATTTAAATTTATTATACAATTTATGTACATATATACTTTATATATTAAAATTAATATTTTTGCACTGTTCTTGTAGCAGGAGAAAGGAAGACACGTTATTATAGAAAATTGTAGTAAACATGTCTAGAGGATTCCCAATATTACTCAAATAATACCGTTTGATACAAAATTTCTAAAAAATTTTGTTTACGTTTAAGAGCTTTCAGACTGTATAACATTTTAGAACAGTCAATGGAAGAAAAAAAAGTGTTCATACTAGCGGATGTTCACGTTATCGAGCGTTGACTGTATGGCAAAATAAAATCTGGTTTGATATTTTTATGCTTGTGTAAGCATTTCGTGAGGTGTTTGTTTATACCAAAGTTAAGTTCTAAGTAAGTATAAAAATGTTTCGTTCGAGGAATTTCATAACATGGTTTGAAATTGAATTTTGTTAAAATAAAAAAAACAAGTTTTAAAATAAAGGGCCAATAGCAGCTTTCTACCCATAAGCGCTTTATAGACAAAGTTAAATGCAACCACAAAAAAAAATGGTAATTGTTTAAAAAATTTTTAGTGGAAAAAAAAAATTAATTAAACTTTAGGTACGACAGGGTAAATATGTTGAAATTATATAGAAGAAAATAACAGGTAACAAGTACCAGTCGAGGTAGCTCCTTTCAGTAATACTATCCAGTGCAAAATTGTCTCGTAATACTCAAAAACTTAAAAAAAAATTTCACTTATGTATATACTTACTTTTAATGGCACAACAGCCCATGGAGGGCCTAGGCCGAGCTTTTCGCACTTTTCGCATGCACTCATGTTGTGCGTCTTATATTTGTACATGAATGGAAGGGACCTACAGTTTAATGTCGAATCCGAACGGTGAAGTGAAAAGCTTTTCATAGCAATTTTTACTCTTGTAGGTTTGCCATTGCCTGCCAAGAGGTGGTGCCGTGTAGAAAAATTCTTTCTTTTTTTTTCGAGAGATTCGAACCCCGGACACTCTGCGCAGCAGTCCAACGCACTACCACTATGCCACAGCGACCATTATTATACAGTTATTATTTTATATTTATTAATCAAACTCAATCTAAATAATAAATTTTTCCGATTTTCGAACATTTTTGATTTTGATTGCTTCCAGTGGCTGTAATACACGTCGTCGCTCATAGCCGAAGTATTATTATGCCAGTTTGGGTAGTTCACTATACGATATGATAGAACATGTACCTCCAGACTATTGTTCTGGTGGTTATTACACCCGTTTTGGTGGCGGCAATCTAGAGGCCTGCTTCGGAACTAGAGGGTTAAGATATTATTGTCTTTCGATTCGCGTGTCACTTGGTGTCAATGAAAGAAGGAATATAATGTAATATAATTTGATTTGTTTGTTTTCTTTGCATTTGAATATCAATTACAATTTCATTCGCCTTTGTTCGTGGGCAAATTCAGGTGCCAAATCTTCTGCTCGGGTTCTGAATACTTTTTGTGTATTTTATTTTATTATTATATAAAGTAAACTGTCTCTGAGACATACTACTGTGGGCAAAAGTTAGTAAGACTTTGTTCATAATTTCAAATTTTTTTATTCATTCTTCCAAATCTATTTCGCCCCCTTCAAAGTAATCCCCCCCGGCCCCAATACACTTGTGCCAACGTTTTTTTCAATTCTCGAAACAGTTGTTAAAGTCAATTTCCGGAATAGCCTTCAATGCGCTTAGCGATTCATGTTTAATGTCTTCAATTGACTCAAAACGGTCAAACGGTCCACGAAGCGGTTTTTTGAGTTTAGAAAATAGCCAAAAGTCACACGGTGCTAAGTCAGGCGAATAGGGTGGTAGGGTGGTTGTGGAACGATATCGAATCGAATCGAGTCGAATTTTTGGCAAAATGGTCTCGTAAAACCGATGCAGTGATTTTGGAACCAATCGTGCATTCACTCTTCTTAGGCCCAAATGATGTTTTAAAATGGTTTTCACTGATCCTTCCGATATTCCAACGATGCCAGTAAGGTCTCTGACTGTTAATCGTCGATTCTCGAGCACCAATTCCTTGATTTTATTGACCAGACTTGTTGATCATCAGTTGATGTTGATGGCCGTCCTGGACGTGGTTCGTCGTCAACGCGTTCTCGACCATCTTTGAACAATTTGTACCAATCCAAAACACTTGCTCGCGACATACAATTATCACCGAAGGCCTTTTGCAACATTCTGAACGTTTCGGCACCAGAAATTTGATTCCGCACACAAAATTTAATGGAACTTCTTTGTTGAATAATTTCACTCATTGTGAAAATCGCCGAATGCACTTTTTGGACTTCAGAAAGACAAGCGTATACTAAACACTAGTGATTATTTTGATGTGACATTTGGCACAGATGTCACCGACAGTCATACCAACCTTAAAAAAATAATATTTTGATGAATGGGTTTCCGCGCGAAATTTAAATTAAAAAGTCTTACTACTTTTTGCTTACTTACTAGATTTTTGAAATAAAGTATTTATCACAAAGATCACTGCTGATGAACGGTAACGGGCTCCGAAGCGATCGTATGATCTGCCTGTTCTATGAACTTGGTTATTCTTTTGGCATTATTGTTAATTATAGCCGTTATAATGTAATAATAATTGTATGTATCATATCAATGTTCGATAAACCATATCTTTCTACTTGTGTAAATATTACACGGCTCCACGAATTTCATTAATATTTCTTGCTGTTTCGTTAGTACAAAGTTGTAGTTTTTGATTATTCGTAAAATAACGCTCCACGTCTTATTTTTGTCATTCATTTCTTTCGTTGTGTCTCATAAGTTGGATTTCATTGAGAATGTTGTAGTTTATCTTGTATTGTCTATTAACAACAGTGACGGCCAAATGAGCACTGTAGTGCAAAATATCCTTGAGATCCTTACATAAGGCGTGCTTGCAAAAATCTATACAGTTGTCAATACTCATTTTCTCATTGCCAAAGCTTTATTCAGGGCTAAAGATGTTAAAAGCACTAGACAATGCATATGCAAAATGGTGTAAAAATTGCAGTCACTAATGTGACAATTCAGCAGAACTTGATTGGCGTATGAAGCTTAAAAGATCTGGGATCGCTCTTTCTAACCGAGTACTTATAGTCACTCTGCAAGTACTTTATTACAGTTCCCATATTACCACATCTTCTTGCATTTCTACTGCCAGTACTTTATACTTTTCCAAATCTATTCCAGTATTATCTAATCGCTGTGAGACTGGTATATTTATCCGGTGTGAATCCGTTTGCGTACTTCGCTTTCATATTTTTTTGTTTTATCATTATTTTACACATTAAGGAGTGAGATCGAAAAAACTGAATAACCTTAACTTGTCCTAGCATTGAAATCCCTTATGCAAATAAAAAAAATGTAAACAGTTTTGAAAATAAAATTTAATTTCTGATAAAATGATCAATAAAACTAATATGTTTATTGTTTTTTAGAGAATTCGGACAGCTTTTCCGGTATGCCTGCCATTAGCGCCTTTACTGTCATTTCTGAGACTCTCTTGGCGGCAGCATTCCACTTATTTCTAAAGTCTTCCATGGATTTAGCTTCTTTGATTGTTGCCTTTAATGTTCTTTTCACTAGAGCCCAATATCTCTCGATAGACCGAAGTTCTGTGCCAATTGGTGGGTTAGCGATTTATGGTACCAATTTGATGTTTTGGTCTTCGAACCATTTAAGGGTTACTTTACTGTAGTGGCAGGAGGCTAGATCAGGCCAAAAGAAAGTAGATACATTGTGCTTTCTAATGAAGGGCAGAAATCTCTTCTGGAGGCACTCCTTCACATGAATTTCGTCGTTAACAGTGCCACTTGTTACGAAACTTTTACTCCTTAGCCAACAACTACAAATCGCTTGCCATACCAGAAACTTCTTCGGGAACTTGGACTTTTGTTTTGTCCTAAATCTTTCCTCAACTTCTCCTCGTTCCTTTGGGGTGTAAAACTCTTGACCAGGCAATTGAGAAAATTTAGACAACACGTATCGCCGTTTCATCGTCCATAACACAGCAATCGAATTTTTGGAAAAAATCTGTCTTCAACTTTTTAGCTCGGCTATGGGCTACCAAGTTCTTAGTAGCGTTCCTGTCGGGTACTGACTGCACTTTGTATGTTTTAAGGCCCGCATCTTTTTCAATTTTACGAACTAAAAACTCACTGCAACTCGCTTTTTCCGCAACTCCAATTTTCGATTAGACAACGCTGGATTCTTCTCTAAGAAAGCATCGACTTTCTTCGCCTTTTGTGGGGACACGAAACCGCATTTCCTTCCAGAACCATATTTTCTAGCAGCTGTTAAGTCTACATTTTTTAAGAATCATCAAGGCAGTGTTTTGTGCAACATTCGCCTTATTTGCTCCACTGCGGATTTTCTCGAAATAATTCAACAACTAAATCGCGTCTTTCCACTTCCGATGCCATTGACTCAACTGAAAGTTCACAAGTCACAAAACATGTGATTGTATTTCATCAGAATTTCTCCAAAGCAAAGCCTACTGTTTGCATTTTTTCATTTAGATGAGGAGTTTCAAAGCAGTGGTCTTTCAAAGTTATCCGATTTTTTCGATCCCACTCCTTAGTTTACCTTTTTCACATGCATAAGCTTCATTCATTTAAAATTAATATTATAGTTTAAATGCATACATTTATCTATTATTTACATTTTTGCTACGAATTTGAAAAACTACAATGTTAAGCTGACAGAAATTTATTTCAATGCCTGTCATCAACAATAACACTGTAACACTCAAAATAACCAAATAAAATAAATGGGAAAGGTTGGAAAAAAAAATTAAAAGTATTTTCTAAAATTGCATGGCGCAATGTTTGACCAAAAGCAACGCTCTCTCTGTCCGCCTGGCTGTGCCGTTCACATACAGTGCAAAAAACTGCTAAATTGAAAAATGCATTCAAAAGGCACACACAAACACACATAAATCATTGTGAGTGCCTGCTGGCGTAATGGCGTATGAAAAGCGACACGACGATTTCAATCCCAACTAAATACATCATCCATACTACCAAGGATGTACGATTTTGAATCGAACATCGAAAATTGTGGTTTAATACTTTTTAAATATTTCTAATATTTTTTTTTTTTTTTTTTGCTTTGCTTGGTAATATTTTAATTTCTAAATGAATTGAATTTTATATTTTGGTTTCTTTTTTACTTTAATTCAAATTGATGAGCGAAACGAACTTGATAGAATAAAAAATCAATTGCATATTTTTAAGCGCAATGCTGTTCCTATTTCAGTAGAATAATGCCGTGGTTACATTGAAAATTTTGCTCGGTGAACACGATGAATTTGTTGTTGCCACGAACGCGATATGCTGGGTGTATTGCATACCGAGCACAAAGTGTTCGCCAAGTAAAATTTTAAATGTAACCTCGGCATACTACTGTGGGCAAAAGTTAGTAAGACTTTTTAATTTAAATTTCGCGCGGAAACCCATTCATCAAAATATTATTTTTTTAAGGTTGGCATGACTGTCGGTGACATCTGTGCCAAATGTCACATCAAAATAATCATTAGTGTTTAGTAAACGCTTGTCTTTCTGAAGTACAAAAAGTGCATTCGGCGATTTTCACAATGAGTGAAATTATTCAACAAAGAATTTCCATTAAATTTTGTGTGCGGAATCAAATTTCTGGTGCCGAAACGTTCAGAATGTTGCAAAAGGCCTTCGGTGATAATTGTATGTCGCGAGCAAGTGTTTTTGATTGGTACAAATTGTTCAAAGATGGTCGAGAACGCGTTGACGACGAACCACGTCCAGGACGGCCATCAACATCAACTGATGATCAACTGATGATCAACACGTCAATAAAATCAAGGAATTGGTGCTCGAGAATCGAGAATCGACGATTAACAGTCAGAGACCTTATTGGCATCGTTGGAATATCGGAAGGATCAGTGAAAACCATTTTAAAACATCATTTGGGCCTAAGAAGAGTGAATGAACGATTGGTTCCAAAATCACTGCATTGGTTTTACGAGACCATTTTGCCAAAAATTCGACTGATATCGTTCCGCAACCACCCTACCACCCTATTCGCCTGACTTAGCACCGTGTGACTTTTGGCTATTTTCTAAACTCAAAAAACCGCTTCGTGGACCGTTTGACCGTTTTGAGTCAATTGAAGACATTAAACATGAATCGCTAAGCGCATTGGCACAAGTGTATTGGGGCCGGGGGGGATTACTTTGAAGGGGACGAAATAGATTTGGAAGAATGAATAAAAAAATTTGAAATTATGAACAAAGTCTTACTAACTTTTGCCCACAGTAGTAAGCGCTGACTACATTGCTTGATTTATTTGGAATTGATGTTGGACCGTTAGCGAACACTAATTGAAGAACGCTTCCCCAATTCCAAACGCGCACACATCGAAGACCGTGTCTCGTTTTCATTTGATTTGTATGTGCATGAGTGTGTGTGTGTGTGTAAATGGTATGTCTGCGTTGTTGGAAATGTTGCTGGAAAATTGTAAAATTTATGGAGGGTATTTATTTTTAGTTGTTTTTTGCCCCACTTTAAAACAAACGATATTTTGGTTTTAAATTGTTGAATTGTTGATCATTTTAAAATTGAACTAAATTTTATCTGTAAAAATTGCTGATAATAATAAAGTTTCTAGTTTATAGCTTATAGCTTGACACTAGCGAAAACCAACTAAAACAACAATGAAGTACTGGAAGAATCTAATTATGCTTCTCTATTATTATTATTTGATTGCTTATGTTGCTAAAACTCTTCTGCTTCCCACGGTCAAACTTATATGTAGTTCGGATCTCGTATCCAGAATACTTATGTTTTAGACATCTAGATGTATTATTTATGGATTTCACACAGACTACCAAGCTTTTTGGCCAACCCTGCACGATCTGAGCTATCCTTTTCGAAATCAAGCCAATCGCTTTAACTTTAACGTCAAACCAGGAACTATTCGATGGAGGGGGGAAGAGAATACATACGAGTACCCTTCCTTAGTGAAATTTTTTCATATAAATAGTTTACTGTTTTGACAACCTTTTCGACTTTTGCCCAGCCATTTTGTGGGATCTGAATAAATATTTGTCCCTTTCCAACATCATGTCTACGCTGCTAGTTTCAATGAATATTTAAACAGAGGCCCGTGTTATTCACTTAAAGATATAGGCATAATATACTGCGATTTTTAGAATAGCTACTCACACCAGCTTTGCTATTTTTCTTAAATACATCCTCTGCTTTAGAAAATCTAGCTTCGGAAGCATATAATTAGTCTGGAAATCGTACTTGCTAGGGCTCAACCTACCGACTAATCGGGATGTGAAACCAAACATTTACAGTAATTTCTCGACCCGAAAGTAGTGCCTCAATTAATACAACGTGTGCTGGCCAATGGACTCTTGATAGAATGTACTCTTAATTTTTGAGTTAATTTTGAATGAAATTATTTTTGGAACTGTTGTTGGTAACAAAAACAAATCTCTTTTGAGCAAGGTATAAGAGTTAGGCCATTGAATTGTTACCTATTCAAATGACCACATTTTTTTCGTGTGAAATTATTTTTTATTGATTCAAATTACAAAAATGTTTGGAAATAATAAACATTTTAGAATCCATTCGCTTTAGATCGATGTGGCCACCTTTTGCCTTGACTAGGCCTTCAAACGGTTAAAAAATGAGTTGCATGTTGCACGAATATGATCTTGCGATATTTTGGTCCATTCCCGTGCAATGGCTTTCTTCAGCGCATCCATACTGGCATATCTTTTAGCCCTCACCTTGCTCTCCAAAATGACCCAGATGGAATAGTCCATCGGATTTGCATCTGGCAAATTCGAAAGCCATTGTGTGACCGAAATGAAGTGTTGAACATGGTTTTTTAACCATTCTTGATTCACAGGAGCTTTAAGAGACGGTGCCGAGTCTTGTTGGAACGTCCATGGTGTACGACCGAAATGTTTGCGTTCCCACGGCTTTAAAGCAGCTTCCAAAATATTTTCCCGATAATAAGTCGCATTGACTCGATGAAACCGATTGGATAGCGTCTATCGGCGGTCACAGCTGCCCGTTACCATTACTTGAGATGGCAAATTACTTCGGGTGGCCGTTCGGGGGCTCAAATTTTCGTAAGTGCGTTCAATTAAGTAAACACGATCATTTTGAGAGTTTATGAACTGCTCAATAAGGAAATTTGTCTCATCAGAGAACACCTTGTTTGGAAATTCGCCATGCTCGTGCAAACGTAACAACTCCTTTGCTCTTTCGAGTCTAACTTTTTTCATATTGCTTTGGTGTAAGAACATGTGCCTTTTGGAACTTGTCAGGCTTTACCTTGAGCTCATTTTCGAATATGCGTCGGATGCTTCGCTGGGATATTTTCAGTTCTTTGGCCATTTGATTACCACTACGACGTGGATTTCGTTCAAGTCGAAACTTCACTTTCCGAACCATTTCGTACCATGGTGCGATACACAAACATTTTATTCACTTCAAGATGCCTGAGCTCACGGACAATAGCTGGTTGTAATTTCCCACTCAAATATAACGCAATCACACTATTACTTTTGAATTCCAATTTCGAATAACTTTTGTTCTATAAAAATGAGACGCAAATGCTTGTGGTAAGAAGTAAGATCGAAAAAATCGGATAACTTTGAAAGACCACTGCTTTGAAACACTTCATCTGAATGAAAAAATGCAAACAGTAGGCTTTGCGTTGGAGAAATTCTGATGAAATACAGATCACATGTTTTTTGACTTGGGAACTTTCAGTTGAGTCATGGCATCGGAAGTGGAAAGACGCGTTTTAGTTGTTGAATTATTTCGAGAAAATCCGCAGTGGAGCCAAAAAACCATTGGAAATAAGGCGAAAGTTGTTATGTGCAACTGCCTTGATGATTCTTAAAAAATGTAGACTTAACAGCTGCTAGAAAATATGGTTCTGGAAGGAAATGCTTTTTCGTGTCTCCACAAAAGGCGAAGAAAGTCTTTGCTCTCTTAGAGAAGAACCCAGCGTTGTCTAATAGAAAATTAGCGGAATAAACGAGTTGCAGTGAGTTTTTACTTCGTAAAAGTAAAAAAGATGCGGGCCTTAAAACATACAAAGTGCAGTCAGTACCCGACAGGAATGCTACTAAGAACTTGGTAGCCCAGAGCCGAGCTAAAAAGTTGAAGACAGATTTTTTTTCCAAAAATTCGATTGCTTGTTATGGACGATGAAACATACGTGTTGCCTAAATTTTCTCAATTGCCTGGTCAAGAGTTTTACACCGCAAAGGCACGAGGAGGAGTTGAGGAAAGATTTAGGACGAAAGAAAAGTCCAAGTTCCCGAAGAAGTTCCTTGTATGGCAAGCGATTTGTTTATACAAGTTATGGGCTAAGAAGTAAAAGTTTCGTAACAAGTGGCACTGTTAACGCCGACATTTATGTGAAGGAGTGCCTCCCGAAGAGATTTCTGCCCTTCATTAGAAAGCACAATGTATCTACTTTCTTTTGGCCTGATCTAGCCTCCTGCCACTACAGTAAAGTAACCCTTAAATGGTTCGAAGACCAAAACATCAAAATGGTACTAAAAATCGCCAACCCACCAAATTGCCCAGAACTTCGGCCTATCGAGAAATATTGGGCTCTAGTGAAAAGAACATTAAAGGCAACAAACAAAGAAGCTAAATCCATGGAAGATTTTAGAAATAAGTGGAATGATGCCGCCAAGAGAGACTCAGAAATGACAGTAAAGGCGCTATTGGCAGGCATACCGGAAAAGCTGTCCGAATTCTCTAAAAGACAACAAACAAATTAGTTTTATTGATCATTTTATTAAAAATTTTCAAAACTGTTTACATTTTTTTATTTGCATAAGGGATTTCAATGCTAGGACAATTTGAAGTTATCCGATTTTTTTCGATCTCACTCCTTAGCTTCTAAACAATATAAACAGTTGTCATTGGTATGAATTTGACATAGTTGGCAATATCGCGTTGCCAGATATAGCGGTGTGAAGTTGGTAACACTTCAATCGCTTAACCCTGCAAGACTGAAAGTGATTTTTTTTTCTGTAAAATATTCATCTAATCCGATATCTGAAACTGGAAAAATTACTCTCGATCGACGAACTCTTCCTCTAATGCCAAAACAGCAAATGGAGGGCTTAAAGGCCTGCTGTTCCCATCCACCCATGTTGTTCTTGTTATATATTTACATGAATGTAAAATTACAACAAACGCAAACGGAAAAGTTAAAAGCTTTTGTTAAGCAATTTTTACTCTTGTTGTTTTTCTCATTTTTGCCTGTGCCGAGAACTGAACCCCGGATACTATTTTGTTTTTATCTGAAGACATCCATAGTCTAGTAAGTAAAGCTGGTAATTAATTCTCACAAACTTCTTATATTGGCAGTAGAGCAGCCACGCGTTCTGTCAATAGAGGTACCCCGCAGGGTGGAGTTCTGTCTCCCCTGCTCTCGATACTCGTAGTTAATGATATTCTAACTACTTTCAATAAAGAAGGCATTACCTATACAGTGGTTACGTACGCGGACGACATTGCGATACTAGTATCAGGCATGTGTCCAATCGTTATTAGTGCAATTATGGAGAGAGCCTTGGCGTCACTCAGTAAATGGACTACTAGCTGTGGTCTAAACGTGAACCCAAATAAAACCGAACTAACGCTTTTTAAGAAATGGGGTCTTCAATAAAAAATTTAATTGTGGTCATACACATACACATTGTAAGGCCAATTCCGACATACACAGGGCAGGCGTCTACTCAGAGTCCCTCCAACTCACTCCCTGCATACCCCTCACCGCGAAGTCGGTGTATTCTAGGCTGAATTAATGGTAATAAGGGAGGCGTGGAGGTTTATGACATCAGGAATAATGGGGCCAAAATAGCCATATTTACAGACAGTCAAGCTGCTATTAAAGCCTTAGATTCTTCCATTATAAATTCCCAATTATTTCTGCAATGCAGGGAGAATCTCGTTCTACTTGGTGAAGGGCTAGAAATTACTCTAATATGGGTTCCAGGCCATAGGCCCTCTCATCGAGGGTAATAAGAAGGCAGACGAACTAGCTAGGTTGGGCTAGGCCCACGACATCGCAACAGCGGAATCTGTCGCAATTTCGTTTAGCAGTGTTAAGGTCACTCTTGCTTCTCACTACCTCACTATAGTCGGACAGAAGTGAAAATGACTGACTACCGGCGCCACGTCTAGCAAAACGTGGCCAGAATATAATGGCCTCAGGGCAAAACAACTGATAGAGTGTTCTCGTCCCAATATCTCACGCATTACCGCTGTTCTCCCAGGCCACTGGAAGGTGGGAGAACATGCAGCAAGACTTAATCTTCCAATCAATACTTCCTGTCGTAGCTGCCAGAAAGAGAGAGAAACGGAAAGTCTCTTTCATGTGCCTGCCTTCGCTCATTTGGCAAACCATTCCTCCAAAATATTAAAGAAATCTCAGAAATAGAGATAAAAAGCCTTCTCATATATTTGAACCTCACAAAGTGGACATAACTCTTTGTTATAGAAATTAATATTAGCTTACAAAAACTTTCGTTTTCAGTTAGCAGTTATTTTTTGTTTTGGTTTACATTTTCTTTAGGGAATGAAACTACAAAACACAATAATTTTCTACTAACAATAAGTAATTGCTAACAAGTAAAATGCTAATAATGCCACATTGTTACAAGAAAGATGATTCAATTCACTAGAGCATTCATTGAGCAGCAAAGCAACAAAGCAATTAACTTGTCTTGCAAATTTAAATGAATTGTATAGAGGAGGAAACAGATGTAGCCGACGATATAAATGTAGGATTTATGTATAATCTTTTGTGGAAGAAAATCATAACTTACGTAATTCGAAATAAAGTTGAAGAATCAAAAGTAGGTACGAAAATAACATGAAATCGAATCTAAAATTATTTGGCAAAATGCTAACCGAAAATCTGTGACCCTCGATTTAACTTTTCCCCCTTCTTTCTCTCTTATAGATGTTGAAAACGGGGGCCTCTCTAGTTGTCGATGACGATAGCGCACATGGTGGCATTGATCCCACAGAGTTGAGCGGTGCTGGACCCAAGGAATACTATGGCAGCAATGGTCCCATTAGTGATGCCAAACAAACAACCACCGGCAGACGTCGTCCCGCCAACACACGCAAACGTAAACGACGTCCTCAATTTGCTGAAACTGGCTCCAGCGTAGCAGCTAGCCCAGAAGATATTGCTGCGCAATATTGGCGTGGTCACGTCGAAGATGATATGATGCCAACTGCATCAGCTACAAGCTCACGAGAGGATTCACGCTCAAGTGCATCGTCGATTATAAGAAAAAGAAAGCAACCAGCTGTGCGCGAGCCGCTGGCAGCACTCGAAAAAGAACAAAAACTGTTCGAGTTGCGTGATAGACAGCGTCAAGATTTGGTTACAGATGTGGCGGGAAATCAACGCAACAAAGCGTATAGACGCCCATATTCACAATCCAAAAAAGAATCATCGCAACAGTTATCGAGTACTGCGGAAACCCCACCAAACACAGCTGGCGTTGCAACACAGAATAGCAAGACATCGGTGGACTTAAAGAATATTCTAAAGAACTCAGGCGGCTTAAGTTTAAGTGAGATTTTGCAGCAACAAAATTTATCACTCGATGATTTGCTGAAGGGTAAAAAAAACGCTTTGTTGGCACTACAAACAACTGCAGCAGTTCCATCCAATTTACAGAAATCCTCCGAAGGTAACCAGAAACAACAAATGAAACCAATACGTAGAACTCCATACTATGGTGCGGCGAGCAGCACAGCTGCAACAGCTCATACGGGGGATGTCAGTGTCAGCAGTAGCGAAGCTACAGATGAAACCGAAAGTGACGATCCACAAATGATAAAGAGTAAACTAAAGATACCAGCGTTGCAGCGTTTGAAGCTTTTTGGTACTTCGTCGCGTTCAACAGCGACACCTGGCAACGTAGCAACGTTCAGGAAACGTGAACCTGTAAATAGTACAACGTCGACGACAACGACTACAACACGAGTGCCAATATATAAGAAGCGACTACCGCAACAGCGGCCAACTTTAAAATCACCATTATTATTTAAGGTACCATCATCGGTATCGACCACGAAAGAAGTGCCAACATCAATGGAAACATTGACTACAACCAATATAAACAGCAATCATGATCAAGACCGGTACCGAGAGAATGAGGAAGAAGAAATTGATGATGATGATGATGATGAACAGGCGGAGCAGGAGACTGAAAAATATTTGAAAAATGAAACAGAAAACGAAGACGATAAAGATGAGAATGAAGAAAGTACGATGCAGTCTATATCAACAACAACAACAACAACAACGCAAAAGCCTCCAAAACTCACAACAACAAATAGAATAAGCACAATACCAGCAGCTACGTCTGCAACCACGACCGTAGGCAGCTTCAAAAATCTTAGCAGTGTTCATCTCAATTCAAGAGTCGAACTACAAGAGTTCAATTTCAAACAGAATGCCATTGAAACGAACGATGAGAAAGCAACGAAACTGACGACAACACAACCAAACAACAGCGACAACGACTCCATCAAGTTCAATGATGATGAATTGGAGAACTTCTTTGGCGAGGAAAATTTCTCGCCACCCCTATCATCGCCGCCGAGCAACAACACACAGTCCCAGGAATCTAAAGAGACCAGCACAGAGAATATAACTCCACGCATCAATCATTACCCGCCAAAACCTACAAGTTACCTGGAGCTCATACCTGATTTCGATGGCGTTGACGATCGCACTGATCTGCTTGAGCTAATCGAGGATCGTCGTTCGGGCAATCGTCTTTTTAAGGTGCTGGAACAACGCAATATGACCTTGGAGGAACTGATTGAGCATCGTAAACGCGGCTCGAGCGCACTGCATCTGTCGACTATTGTGCAAAACGAAAATTCGCGACTTTTTCCCGGTCAGAAGGTCGTTCTGCATGATAATATGGATATTGTTACAGCATTTGAGAACTTCCCTCACTTTAATTTGATGGATTTGAAGAGCGTAAAGCCCGATGACATTAAAACTGATTCGCAAGGTTCGAGCTACTTCACATCGATCATCGACATAGAGCCCACAGACGAAATCTACAAGGATGACAAGGGCAGCAGCAGCAATGGTGACAATGGTGTCAGAGGTGCGTTGGTGTTGCAACAACACAATCACTTGGAAGGTCGTCGTCGACGGCGTTATAGAGGTGCTGCCAGATATCAACATAGCAGCACCACTAGAAATAAGAGAAACTAATAGCAACCGAATAATAGTGTGGATTTGTGGCGAGCTGCTGCCGATGCGGCAAACATTTTCCATAAAAACATACACCAATTGGTAGTGGAGTCCGCTTTCAAGCAGCTCACCACAAATCACGTAAGTCGTCAGTTGCTTGCCAGTGCACTCAACCCCAAGTAAGCCCAACTTCAAACATAGTATTTTTATGTGCTTTTCTCCGTTTGTCTTTCAGGTCCCGCCTATTTACCACCTCAAAGATCTGAGAAATCTATCGGATTCTTTCCTTCCTGGAAGACATTAGCCTTAGCTTCGCTGGCCACTACAACCCGTGATGCCGCCACCAAACGCAATCCATTTTTCCTACCACAACCCCAGCTATTCCTCGACAACAACTCCGCGGAATTGGATACCGATGAATTTGTTTTCAATGGCAACGACAACGGCGACAACAACGATACCAACACTAATCTCGCTGCCGATACAAAGCCGCCAAGTCATCACGCAGCCGCCATCGACACCGCTGAAGCCATCGAAAATGAAGTGGCACGTGCTCACGATCTTCTCGATTTGGAATTATCCGGACATGGTTTTAAGCGTAGTCCTGCCGCCGCTGCGTCAATGTCTAAACCGGGCAATCTATATGTGAATATGCCGGCTGGTATACGCTCGGCCATTGTCGCCAGCGCAGCCATAGTGCTCACTTCAATGGCCACTTTTATGGTGATCTTCGTTGTTTGCCGTTGGAAACAGCATCGGCGTCGTAAAACGAATTATGTGAAAACTTACAATGCTATGAAAAGTAAATTGCCTACAATAGCGACAGCATCACGTCGTTCATCAATGCGCAACAATATCGAAGAGATGGTGGGTGGCAGCGGTGCCAGTGCCGGTGGCATATCAACGGTATCATCTACGTCGCCGGTACATCAGTTGCAGCGACAAAGCTCTTTGCTGTTTCCGCGTACCACCAGCGACACCAATACAGCTATCATGAGTGGAAGCTGTACGAATGCCGGACGCGGTACAAGCAGCAGCAGCATAGCACCGGTGGATAGAATAGGATTCGGCAACAGTGGCGGCGGCGGCATATTTTGCAGCGGTAGTCGAACAGGCTCGACAACGTCATTGGCACTATCCTTGCAAAGTGTGCATAATCTTTCAACGACCAAATTAAATACCATGGATCCAAATTCACCCGAGGTGCATGAGTACCTCTTTGACACATTGAGAAAATCTTTTTAAAACCAACTAACCAAGTAACCAACCAACTAATTGCATCAATTTTGATATTTTCTAATTCTTAATTACATTTAGATTAAGTTTAATGAAGAAATATATTTTGGAATTGTAAGAGTCTCGGAAACAGACTCTATTTGTTTCATAAGTGCTCTGTACCGAGTTTTTCACTTACTTAGTTTTAACTTAGTTCTGCTTTCAGAAACGTATGAAAGGTGAGCTAAGTTTAAACCCATTGCTGTTTACTGAGTTTAAAGATAAAATTTAGTAGTTACTAGGATTAAGATTGAGACTAGATAACTTTTTATACCCACTGTTTATGATGCGGTAGATCAACTAAAAACACGAGCTACCCCATTAATGACTTCTGTAGTAAGTAACTGTAATGATGCAGAGAAATCAATCTCTTACTACTTCTATTCTAAATTCTTGAGTTAACCGGAAATCTTTGAAATTAGTAAGGCGCAGTTGCATATTACATCATCTACTGCTTTCAGAAACGTATGAAATTATTACTATTCTCATAGATAAAAACCGTTTGTCAACATCTCGCTTTATTCATTTTGAGCACATGTCACATGTAAGTAGAATGGTTACCCCTTCAATGACTTCGGTGAAAAGATGAAAAGAAATCAAACTCTTACTGCTTCTATGTCTGCTCAACCTTGGTTGTCTGGTCTGTATGGCAAATACTTTCTTATCAACTTGTCCGACTTGGGGTCGGTCTATTTAGGGGATCTAGTAAAATATGTACATAATTAAGTCCAAGTATTTTGAGCAATCAGGTTTCTTTAAAGAAAGTGTATGAAACACCCACGTTAGATCAAAATGGGGCATCTTGGCCTAAGCGTGCCCTGATGGACAGCCGATCTATGTCTCTTAAGAAATATGATTCACTCCATTCACTTGGTTACTGGAGCCACTGCGGGGCACTGTGTTTTCTAATGAGGTTTCAAGTACACTACTTAGAAGAAAAGAAGGGCTTACCCCATAAGTCTCTGAGCGGCAAAGGAAATGTATATCACCTTTTTGGGTAATCCTAGGTAACAATTAGATCAGTGGGATCAGTCTTAAACTCATTAGACACAAATTAAAAATAAATCTATAGACTTACATAAACATATTATTATATTATTTGTAAGTTTGTAAGTAAATTGTTGCTCAATTTTAACCAACTTTACTTAAATTTTAAAGTAGCTGAAGTTTATGAATCATTATTAAAAATAACGATATATTAAATAAACAAACAACAAAAAATATGGCAACACAATTTATCTGTACTAGAAAACTACACGTAAATGGAAATGAAGAAATTAACGAGATATCACTTTTGGAAAAATGTATTAATAAATATTTACATACATACAAACATTTATTCATAAAATTAAAGAGAAAAAAGTAGGGAAATTTATACATAAACAAAAATAATTCAAAGATAAATAAAATTAAATGAAAAAATAGAAAAAATAGAAAAGTAAAGTAAAGGCATTAATTAGAAAAGCGGGTTTCCAACAGCACAACACAACTTAAACGTAAACAGAAAATTTGTATGAACGTGAAAACATTTCCCGAAAATGTTTTTGGAGACAATAATCTATAAAAATTTATAACATACAAAGACGAAATCTTGAATTGATATTGAATTTCTTATTTCGGCGTTAATTAAATTCAATTTGAATTACAAAAGATTCAGTCCATTTTGTCTGCGAACTCTTATTAACTACTTAATCTAACTTTTATAATTCTAGATTGTTGGTTTTTAAAACTCAAAACTCTTAACACTAAACACTAAACGAAAACCTTCTTGAATGTTTGTTGCCAATTTTGAAGACACACTTTTGTAGTATTTTAACTCTGTTCTATATACAAAAAATTTATTATTACCTATTTCATTTTACTAGTTTATTTTGTATTTTATCATTGTTATAATCTTAAGTACTAAGTATTTATTGAAAATAAATCAGAAAAGAAAACGAAAACGAATAAAAAAATACTGCAATTAGATTTTGTTAAATTGTAATTATACACTATGGTAGTTTACGAAAAACAAAACAAAAAAAGTATTGTACTTTGCAATACCCTTATGATAAATGATAGCAATAAAGATATTCTTTTATTTAAAAATGCATTTCATCGAGGTCATTTTATTTGCTATAGCTTCCAATCAGGCCTATCATTAATGGCAGTGACAACGATGGGAAATTAGTGTTATTTATTCCGAACTGACCGCGGAATTGTCGCGATAAATTTAAAAATTCATGAGAATGGGATCTGATTCCGAGTGAATAGAAATATTGGCAGTTTCTCGCGATAATTTTGTACGAATGCTTGATCGCATCGGGCGCAAGAAACTAATTTTTTATTACTTTGAACTTTTAAATGAAAAATGATGTAGGTATTAAAACCAATTTAAACCCAGTTTGTGTTTACTTAAAAATATTTAACATTTATAATATTTATAACAGGTCACGGCCAGTCACAAGACGCAGTCAATAGAAAAGATTGGTCGAAATGCTGAATATGCGTCGAGACATCACTCAAGGCTTTACCAAAAACATTAACTGAAATTGAGTGTTTTTTTTTTTTTGGAAGTTTGATATGTTGCCTTGCGCAGCGTCAAAGAATCGACAGACAGAAGGATGCTTCTGTCTCAATAGAATCGATTTTCAAATAAGAATGAAATTTGTGTAATCAACCCGGATCTGTTATCAAAGCTATAGAACTTCTTTTATAGATAAAACCAGCTGTAGCTTAGCGGTAGTGTGTTGGACTGTTACGCAAAGTATCCGGGGTTCGAATCAAAAAGTAGAAAAGACAATTCTTCTTCATGGCACCCCACCTCTTCGCAGGCAATGGCAAACCTAAAAGAGTAAAAATTGCCTATGAAAATCTTTTCACTTCGCCGTTCGGATTCGGCATTAAACTGTAGGTCCCTTCCGTTCATGTACAAATTTAACATGAGTGAATGCAAAATGCTTGGCCTTTGGCGCTATACATGCGGTCATAGTTTCTGAGTGCAATTTGGCATTTTGCATTGATTCTTGCCTGATCTTTACAGAAATTCGCACCAGTGCCTCACCGGATCCGATCAAGTATCGGCTGGTGGAAGATAAGTCTTCTTTGGTTGTTCACGAAGTTTTCCCTAAGCTAAAATTGGCCTTTCTACTGAATTCCCTCGTTTTCCCCTCGTACACAATTTTTATTTTATTTTTTTTTTTTTTTTTGGTACATGAAAGAGGAAATGCAATCACACAGGAAACCGATAAAGAGATAGACAGCCATTGTGGAACGTGTTATGCTTTTACCACAATGAACTTCAGTTTATAAGTGTCGACTATGACCGCGTGTAGCGCTAAAGGCCGAGCTTTTCGCATCCACTCATGTTGTGCGTGTTTTATTTGTACATGAATTGAAGGGACGGACCTACAGTTTTATGCCGAATCCGAACGGCCAAGTGAAAAACTTTTCAGACAATTTCTTTTCTTGTAGGTTGGCCATTGCCTGCTAAGAGTTGCTGCCGTGTAGAAATTGTTTTTTTTTTTTATTTTGCCTGTGCCGAGATTTGAACCTCGGACACTCTACGTAACAGTCCAATGCATTGCCGCTACGCTACAGCGATCACAGTACTTCAGCTCGCACGTCGGAAGGTTGTGTATTATTTCAAGTTGGTTGAAGACTATGGCAAAGTATATAAATATGCACACACAATTTTACAATGGACAAGTTAAGGGATATGGTAAAAAATTCTGTTGATTCAAACTCTGGTTTTCATTCGAATGTATATGGTAGCGACGGGAACTCCACCCATTAAGTCGACTCCCGACTCCCCCAAGCAGTCAATTGCAATCTGTTGTATTTTTTCTCTTGTCGGAAATTTTGTTTTAAACGACTGTCATTCTTTTACGACAGCAATTGTTTTACACCAAATATGTCGATAGTAAACTGGCGCAACTGCTTGCACTTCTCCTTGATTTAGATCGGTTTCATCATTACTAACTGAATTCCGAACACTCTCACTGCCTGTATCGTTATCGCCTGATAGAAATGGCTCCATTAGGTGCGTTATCTCATCGTTTAAATAGTTTACTTTTTATATAATAAAAAATCTCAATGGCTTGCAATAGCACGACAAGAATAAAATATATGTTTGTAATACTCGCAGCTTTCTTAAATTGCTTTATCGGTTTATATGATGGACTTACAACGAAATAAGTATATCCCATGCTCAAGCGTAATTTCGTTAGTGAAACCAGCATAGAGTGAAATAACTTTGTAAATGGACCCAGGAAAGTTGTATCTTCTGCCAATCAAAAATCAAAACAAAAATATTGCTCAGCTCTTAGCGCCACAGATATAAAAGACGAATGAAAATTTGAATAAAGCTTAACAAAACAAAAACTCATTTAACTCACCGATACAAATCGTAGCTAAATTGTTCTTTGAAGAAGAGCCCCAGAGGTGATATTTTATCTGTCCTCGGCGCCTGCTGCGAACAATTGTAAATAAAAGCATACTGCCGTGCAATCGCCTTGCATTGACGTAGTGCTTGCGATAGAGCATTTGAGCCACGCAACATTTCCATTTCAGCCACAGAAAAATATAACACCGTGAAATACTTCTCAGGCAGCAAGTCAATATAAGGTTTCCAGAAACTATTGGGCTTTAGCGTCTCCAACATTAAAGCATAGGCCAATTTCAAGTTGGTCATTGAACCGAATTGTGCTTGGTTGAAATCTTTATCGAGATTCTCCTCAGACAATATTATATTGCGTGGTATGGTGAAGAGTTGTTCATCTTTCGATATGTCACGCGTTGCCTGCAGACCAAGATCAAAGCCGGGAAATTGAGCAATTTTTAAGCCATCGTAGCATATACCATTCTCCTTGGACCAGACATAGAACGCATCGATATTCGCAAGACGTTCCTCCGCCGTGGCAGATGCTGCGACTCGTCGTAGTGGTGCTTCAAGCGTAACGACTCGTTGGAGTAACGACTGCATCTCAACATATTGTTGCCATTCCTCTTTGCCATTGTTGTGTTGTTTAAAGCCGATTTCCAGCAAGCTTCCAATCAAACCACTCAATTCGTTACGCTTTTGTAAGGAAAGCGTGGGACGTTTAGGATATTGGATGTTTACGACCGCCCCATTCGTTTTACTATTATTTTTGTGTTTCTGCTGCCTTTGACGCTTATCCATTTTGCACACACGTTTTGCTACGTTACACTTTACACACTTTCCGGTGACGCCGATTAGGCAGTTTTTTCTAGTATTTTTGTTAATTAAAACAAACAAACAAACAATCGAGTGCAACAATTTGCAATAGGCAACGAAAACACCTGAAATGGTAATGCACGTGTAGGCAACTTTCTGGTAAAAGTCACAGAGAGAGCAGCATTCACAATAGCATTGCGAACTTGCGATATCAACAGTTAACCCCAAAGGGCGTCGAACGAATTTTAGAACTTTTAATTCATTTCAATGGTATATATTTTATGAAATGGTGTAACATTTAATACAACAACAACATTACTTCATATTAAGGGTATTCATATTTATTAGTGGTCGCTGTGGCGTAGTTTTTTTTTATTTATTTTTTTCTTTATTGATACATTTAACACACAGGGTGCACCCCTATGAATGCAGAGCATTGTGTTGAATGGAAGGAAAATTGATAGGTAAGTGAAAGATGGAGGGGGAATGAGAGAGTGAACGTGGTCATACAGGACACCAATGAAGAGATTGGCAGCCATTGTGGCAAGTGTTATGCCTTTACCACAATGAACTTCAGTTTATCAGCGTCGACTATGACCGCATGTAGCGACAAAGGCCAAGCTTTTCACATTCACTCATGTTGTGCGTGTTATATTTGTACATGCGGAATCCGAACGGCGAAGTGAAAAGCTTTTCATAGACAGTTTTTACTCTTGTATGTTTGCCATTGCCTGCCAAGTGGTGGTGCCGTTAATTTTGTTGTTTTTTTTTCTAATTTATTTTTTTTTATTTTGCTTGTGCGGAGATTCGAACCCCTGACACTCTGCGTAACAGTCCAACGCACTACCGCTACGCTACAGCGACTACTGCCACGCAGTTTGGCCTGCCTACAAGAGTAGGGCAAGCCTACAAGAGTAATAATTGACTATGAAAAGTTTTTCATGAAGTGAAAAACTGTAGGTCGGCTTAAGCTATTCGCCTATAAAAGCATATTCGGCTTCGGCAAGGTATCGGCAGAAGAATTGACCGAAGTCCAAGCCGGTTATTATGATAAATTTTGCTGCGATTGCCAACAAAAACATCTTACAATATTTACAGTTATATACATATACTTATAAATAAATTCAAAGTTAAAATTTACTTGGAGAAAATGTTTACAAACTAAAGTTATTCAACTTGTAGTGGTCGCTGTGGCGTAGTGGTAGTGCGTTGGACTGCTACGCAGAGTGTCCGGGGTTCGAATCTCGGCACAGGCAAAATCAAAAAGAAAAAATATTTTTTCTAGACGGCACCACCTCTTGGCAGGCAATGGCAAACCTACAAGAGTATAAATTGCTATGAAAAGCTTTTCACTTCGCCGTTCGGATTCGGCATTAAACTGTAGGTCCCTTCCATTCATGTACAAATATAACACGCACAACATGAGTGGATGCGAAAAGCTCGGCCTAGGCCCTCCAGGGGCTGTTGTGCCATTAAAAGTAAAGTAAAGTAAAGTAAAATAGTTTCAAATGTTTGAGAAAATTGAATTTCTCATTTTATCTTGTTTTATCGAAGGGAGTGGTGGATTTACTTTTTAATATCAATTTCGAATGGCGAAAACGAAAAGCTTTTATTTTCTTTCCGGCTAAAATTTTTGATAATCCCAGGTATAGGTATGTGGCGACTATGTTTTTTTTTTTTTGTGTCTATCCTGCGGTCATTTGCATAGAAGTCCAACGTGGTAACCACTGAGCCACGGCCACCATGGTATTAAATCATACCCAAATCGATAAAATATTTGAATTTCAATTTGATATTTAATAAAACCACAGATCATTCTCAAATCGAAAATGAGCACGTGCTGGTAAGGAACAATCGGGAAAAAACATTACAGTGAAAGCAGTGTAAGTTTCTTCATATTGTCAGGATGATATTCCTGTAAAATACCACATAGAGAATATTTAAGCAAAAGGGTTATTTTAAATTTAAGGTGGTCGCTGTGGCGTAGTGGTAGTGCGTTGGACTGCTACGCAGAGTGTCCGGGGTTCGAATCTCGGCACAGGCAAAATCAAAAAAAGTAGAAAAAATAATTTTCCTACACGGCACCTCTTGTCAGGCAATGGCAAACCTACAAGAGTAAAAATTGCTATGAAAAGCTTTTCCTTCGCCGTTCGGATTCGGCATTAAACTGTAGGTCCCTTCCATTCATGTACAAATATAACACGCACAACATGAGTGGATGCGAAAAGCTCGGCCTACACCCTCCATGGGCTGTTGTGCCATCAAAAGTAAAGTAAAGGTTAAATTTAACAAAAATATACTTAGTTTTGATTTTAATTCTTACATTTTTAATTCAAAAATATTTAAGAAAAACAAATAAAAGTTGTTGCGCAGAGTTGTTATCAAATACGTATAAGTAAGTTTGCCAGGTCGTTTGAGTACAGAAATCATCGTGCAAACATATATGAATTTTGTGAATTAATTTTCATAAAATATTTGAAAGTTTTCTTGCGAGCTTATAAAGTTACACGGTTTGCGCAACACATGTCAGTTTATATGAATAAAAAGCACTTGAATCGTTTATTGAAACAGCTTTGATAGATCTGAAACTTTTCTTTTTCATGCTCAATGCCCAATGAGCCCAGTCAAGTTAATTTCGTTTTTAAATTAAATTATAGCTAAATTAAAAATATTGGTATCAAACAGAAAATGTATTAATGTGATACTAACTACATATATCGTTACTTTTGTGGCAATAGCATTGAATAATACTGAGAACACTTAAATTCCAATATTTTCATACAAAAACTTTTTATTTTAAGCAAAAAAAAAACAAACAGTTTAAGGACAACTTTGTTATAAAAATATTTTATCAAATAAACTTGGAATATAAAAAATTTTAATAAAAAATATCAATAAATAAATACATAGTTGAAACACAAAATCCACACTTTTTGTGTCCCTATAACTTCATTCAGGGCCTATTTTGTCACGTCGCCTATGTACGTATATAGTACATTTAAGTATATATAATTTCCCACATATTTACAATGAATTACTCAGCATTGGTTATGTAGACCAATCACTGGATTATGAAAGTGATATTTCTTAAAATGTTGGTCTTATTCAGTACAACCATCTTGAGAAATACATTATCAAGATTGGGGTATTAACACACAGATGATTGAGTTAAAGTCAGATGACCGAGGTCGCTTGTTTTCTGCCAGTCTTTCTCAAAAAAAAAGAAAAAAGAATTTCGAATAAGTAAGAACGTCCATTTCTATTGTTCTTTGAAGATTTCAGTTCTATGGGAGATAGGCGTGTTATTGCCCAATTACGATTATTTTCGCATCAATTATTTCTGAAGCTATTTAACTTTATGTATGGAATTTGGTTTTCTTTTCTTTTTTTGTTCACTATTCCTCCGATATTGTCCTATGAATATTTCATCTGAATGGGAAGAAGGTGTGGCTTTTATCCAATGGTATAAATATTCACAACAGTCATTCAAGAGATAATTTCAATGATATGTATCCGATTTTGTTCAATTCGCAATGGATTTTCTTTTAATAGTACTCTTTTGAAATTTCACTTGACCGTTTTTGTCCATTTGAGAATTTAACCTCTCCCTGACAATGTCTCTACCAAATTTTTATTTGAGATTGCCTAAGTTTTACTCATGTAATCGTGTCCACAGACAGATGAACTTGGCTAACTCGACTGGGCTATTCACGCTAATTATTTCTATATGAATATTTTCATAGTATCGACGCCTAATTGTGGATAATTTTTACTCGTTCAAAACCAAAATACTCTATGCACAGCGCGTGTAGGGTAAACAAATGATTAAATGTTAATAGAAATAAGAAGAAATAAACAAATAGTCTAGCATATTGCACAATGGACATCTTCTTCACCGAACTCAGATTTATACAGATTTAGTAAATTTGATAAAAGACTTACTAAATGATTTAATCCCTGTTATGAAATCGTAATGCCTTTTATGATACGCTGAAATCGAAAACAGTTCAAAATTAAGCAAAGATCTGTTTTCGATAAAAAAAAACATATAATTTGAATTTGTAAAATATACAAACTAATTCGTAACGTTTACACCGGTTATTGGAATAGGAGTGATTTTATTATGGCCAAGCTTTCATCGTGAACTGTCATTATAAATTTCCAACTCTCTTTCTCTTCGCTCTCAAACCAAACCAACAGCTGTTTGAGTTGTCAAAAATTTGTTTATTGTTTGGGAAATTTCAAGTTATAATCCCCCCTATAACAAAGATTTTTTTTAAATTTATTTAAAAAATGCGCTTGCGTGGACGCATTGCATATAAAGTTCTTTCAATACTAATAGCGTGCGGAATTATTTTAATAATTTGCATCAATTACTTTACGAAACATGTGAAAAGTGATGAATTTATAACGCAGCTAGCGGTGGACATAGAAAATGACGATGAGCGACCGCAAGACCAGGGAATACCACTACAAAAAACTTTAAATTTAAGCAATTTACTAAACCTGACAAATTTTGAATACACTTTGGCGAATTATTTGTGCAGCAAGTATGATAAGGAGCTATTAGGTGAGTTGCCTTTATTTTTTCTGATACTCTAGCAGTTTCCATTATTTTGCGCTTTATTTACAGCCATTATAATTGTCACCTCTTATGTGGGTCATGATGACCTACGCGCTGCACATCGACAAGCCGTTTCACAAGTGAAATTAGCTGAAATGGGCTTCCAACGTATTTTTCTACTTGGCGAAATACCCACAGCTGAACGATTCATCAACAAGAAACAGATTGAGAGCGAACAGCAACGTTTTGGTGATTTGCTGCAAGGAAACTTTTCCGAAGCATATCGCAATTTGAGCTACAAACATGTTATGGGTTTACGTTGGGCCGCCACTGAATGTGCACGTGCGAAATTCATTGTTAAGCTTGATGATGATATCGTGTACGATGTCTTTCAACTTCGACGTTATTTAGAATCGCTAGAAGTAAAACAGGCAAATTTGGCATCATCTCATTCACTGCTTGCTGGTTTTATTTTCGAATCCATGCCAGTTATACGTAATGTGGCCAATAAACATTATGTGTCGCCGCAAGAATATTCAGGCACAACATATCCTGCCTACCTCTCAGGGTGGCTCTATATAACCAATCCACCGACTGCCATGAGATTGGTGCTTGAAGCACAACGTGCTCCATTCTTTTGGATCGATGACACTTGGGTTACGGGTATACTGCGCGCAAGGTTGAAAATCCCAATGGAACGCTTAAATTCATGGTACTCAACAAACGCAGAATTCCTTGATTGTTGTGTTCGTGACCTGAAACATTCCAACTACGAATGTGAATATTTTGTGGGACCGAACGGTGGTGACTCTAAGCTAATAGTAGAGTTTTTACACAACGTGGAGAAATGCTACTTTGATGAATGCTCGAAACGTGCACCGGAGAAATCTTTAAAGCAGACATGTGTAGCAAGTGCCAAGCATTTGGTGCCTCAACACGGCGATGCACTAGTCCGGCAGATCAAGTTGCGGTGATGGTTTACTGGGGAACTTTTTTTGAATTAATTTGCTGCTGCCGTCCGTTTATATTTTCGAGTGATTAAGTCTGTAATGCTACCACTAATATTGAGCACTGTGATTACTAACATTTTAAAACTTTTTGTTTACAAACTTTAAATAAATTAAGTCGCAATTTTATCTTTGAATTGATAAGACACTGTAGTTTAAACTTGTGCAAAATAAAAATAAATGGAGTCCTAAAAATCCTATCCAATAATTTTGAATTGTTCATAAAATTGTTGAGTAATTTTAAATATTGAAAACGTTTTCCTTTATATCCACTCTCAACAATACGAATATCTGACGTATTTACCTTTTTCCGATTCTCCCTCTCACAAACAAAAAACTTCCTCACATATCAGCTGTTTTTGACAATTGCCCATTGTTTAGGTTATGTCACTGCACAAACGGTCAACTATTTTTGGATTGTACAATAAATTCGCATTTAATAAAAATACAAAGTTCACAACAGTAAAATGAGTTTTCCCACCAAAGAAGAACGCACCAAGTGCTGGGCAGCACGGGATGTCTACTGGGAATGCTTGACCGAAAATGCGCCCAAACACAGTTCGACGAGTGGCGAAAGTGTACCATCGGCCTGCGTGCAGCTACGTAAGGTATTCGAGCAATCCTGTCCACGGCAATGGGTGAAGCATTTCGACCGTAAACGCACTTATGAGCAATTCAAGGAAAAAATCGAAAAAGGCTACGATCCGCTCGAGGAAAAAGCAGCGAAAGGCAAACAACCAGCCGCATAAAATAATACAATAGAAAAGTATCGCAAATTGTATAAAAAACAAGTAGTTATTTTAATTGTTAAAAATAAATATAAAATATTATTACAACTAAAAAGATTACGCCACACAAGTTTTCATTAATTTATAATTGCGCTTCCTGCGCCGATTGCATTTCCGCCAGTTTCTCCAGCTTTTGCCCCGCCAACTCATCCTTGGGCATATCCACTGCTATAGATACTATATGTTTGCCCGGTATCATCACATTACCAAGTATACGAGCATCTTTTCCTTCCTCCAGATATTCGGCACACATTGAAAGAACAACATTGGCATCTTTATCGGTACAATTGAAGAAACCAACAAGCACACGTCCATCTGTGATAACGACGCGAAATGTTTTTCCAAGCCATTTCTGTAAATTTTTCCGACCTTCGGTTAATTCTTTTTCTGCTGCCGCTGTGGCAACCCTTTGAATGGGAACTTGTGTAGCCGTGGAATTGCTTATCCCTATACTAGTTGTGTTGACTTCAGTGTTTTCGGAGGTAGCTGGTAGAGCAGTAGTGATATTCTATGAACAAATGTTCGTACTGAGTTTTATTTATATGGAAATTTTCAAAATGATTACCTACTTCAAGTTTTTGTACATTATCGTATGAACTGTGGTCACTCATAATTTTTATTACTATTTTTTGTTTAACAATTTGCCCAATTTACCAAATTTACGCAATTGTTCCAGTTCAGTTTCTTACTGGATCGAGAACGAAGAAGGAGAAATAATAACAAAACACAATGTCAAAATGAAAGAACGAATGACATTTGCCATACACACAGTGTTGCATTTAGTCGTAATACCAAAATTATAAACTTTCCTAATATTTTTCCTACAAGTGCTCATTACTGCCTCAACCGATTGTTTTCAAAAAAAAATGAAAAAAAATAAATCTGAGAAATTCCAAAAGTTTTAAAATTTATTTATTTGTTTTAAGCCTTTTTAGAAATAACTCATGTACATATATTGTACCTACACAAACACAATCTGTTTCCTTTACCTTCTAGTCGCTGTGCCGTAAATGAGATAGACTATGTCAGAACAATACTCCTAACTAGCGAAAAATAAAATTAAACAAAAGTATTTGAATGCCCATATGAAATCTTTGAGGAAAAGCTCTCCACTTCAGCATTCGCATCGGCATAAGTCTTTGCAGTCTTCTACGTGTAAAAGATGGCAGTGGTTCACAGTCAGTATCATCTACCTAGAGCCAATATTTTTAACGCAACATATATCGAAAAGTAAATCTAGATTTGGTGGTCGCTGTGGCGTAGTGGTAGTGCGTGGCAAAATCAAAAAGTAGAAAAAATTATTTTTCTACACAGCACCGCCTCGTGGCAGGCAAAGGCAAACAAGAGTAAAAATTGCCTATGAAAAGCTTTTCACTTCGCCGTTCGGATTCGGCTTTACACTGTCCCTTCCATTCATGTACAAATATAACACGCACAACATGAGTGGTTGCGAAAAAAGCTCGGCCTAGGCCCTTCATGGGCTGTTGTGCCATTAAAAGTTAAGTAAAGTAAATCTAGATTTGGAACTTCTAAACAAATTTCAAAAATTTCCACTTGAGAGATAATATTTACTTTTATTTTTTCCCTTGGGGGCTTAGGGCTTTTCTTCAAGGCATTTCCACCTAGCTTTATTTTGTGCAGTGTTGTGCAAAGATTTGTCAAGTTATCAAGTTTTTGGCTGATAGTTTGTGTTGAATGGAACATTTCTACGCATTATTTGATTGCCCATGGCTTTTGTTTCTTAGCAGGTTCCATTCGCGTGATGATGTTGGTGGACAAAATAGCCATTTTGAGATGATTCTCAAATCTTTTTAAAACCAGTTTGATATTGGGATGGTTTCAGAGTATTTAATTGTCGTCGACTAGTGATGATATTATGATATATTTTTTATTTAACAACGAGAAAGGGTGTTGACACATTAGTGAAGCGTAGGATGTTGATAGTCAAAGGTCAAAGCTAAACCAGCTAACACCTCGTCTTATTTGAATGTTGAGTTCATCGCGGAACCACTGCTAAGTATTTCGTCGGGATGCATTAAGGAACATGAATGTCAGTTATTTTACTATGGTACTGATTTACTTATTTTTATAATTGTGTAACAACCTAAATCCCTTGTTGAAACCGACCCATCCTTGCTGACACAATTTAAACATTCAATCTCCTTTCGGTCTTGTCCCTCCCACTGAGAAAGGCGTTATTGTATTGGTTCTATGCTGGCAAGCCTCACTTACTAACATTGTCAATTAGTTCAGGAATGATGCAGGAAGCCTCGTATGAAATCATCCAGTGGTTGATATGGTAGTGTAACTACAGTTTCGGAAGTGAAGGGCAGGTAAATTAGGGCACTTAAAGTGGGAAACTTCAGCCAGAATGTCAAACCAACTAAATGCCATGTTTTAACTTTGAAAATAAGGTACTCTGTAGAAAGTTTGTAATATGCCTATGAAAACGGGGACCCGAAATGCTCCTATTCAAAAACTAATCTAATTTCAGTGAGAACGGAACAATTGTTAAAATTAATATTTCTTCGTATAAACCGCATATGTAAGAAAGAGAGAGTCATTTGCATAGCTTAGAAGAAATAGAAAATTGTAGAAAATTACTCAGCCAAAGCTGAGTTGTTTTCATTACCAATTCAAATTTTTGTCAGGATAACTTTTATATTTGTTCACTTGGGATGTTAACTGCGGAGAGAAAGAAGGACTGGCATCAAATAATACAATTTTATGTGGTAAGTATGCTTTATTTTATTTTTTTTTCCCCCCACAATTATCTAATTTTCATATACATATACATGACTGGTAGCCATTTTGACTGATGAGTTAACTGTTTTTAGTTTTAAAACTGTGTTTTTTTTTAACTAGTTAGTTCGAACTATATTAAACGCTAAGTTTGCGGGGTATTTGAGAAGTCAATTGTCTAGAAAGAAAGGAATGTAGAATTGCAGATATACAGAAATTTCAGTCACATTTTCCCCGAAGCCCTGTAGTATTAGTGCGAGGCAGTTTTAATAATGCTACATCTTTTGTTATGGGTCATATAACCAGTAAATTTCTTGCAGGGTAGTTGCACCCCGGAATGCCAGTTTTAGCGTACTTTTCTTATGGTAACTGCTATTGAATACATTTGGGTTCATTAATTGTAAACAAGTTCTTCAAAAACTAAATAACGTTTGTAATTTTTTAAAAATGATGTACTAATTTCCTAATGGGAATACAAATGTATGAGTATGGATGGACAGTATCTCTTCAATGATTTGACAATATTTAAGTGTTTGTTTTTATCTACTATTATTTTGCTTTAGATTATATTAAATAAGCAAATAAGCACAAAATATTTTATTCTCGAAACGAAAATGAGTGACATCACATTTGCTGTGCTGACAAGTAAGTTAAAGTTTAATTTATTCATTGCAACAAATTTGCAATAATCACCGGCTGAACACTTTACAGTCAGCGACACTTGCTATCAAGATCCCACTAAAGATAAAAGCGGTCCACGATTGGTTCAGCTAATATGCGATGCCTTTCAAAATGCGCATATTCTAACAGAAATACTACCTGATGAAGTTACTGAAATAAGTGGCAAATTACGCAAGCTGACAGAGCAAAGCTATCCCAAAGTTGCCGCTATAATAACAACAGGTGGCACCGGATTTGCGCCGCGTGATGTCACGCCAGAGGCAACGAAACGTTTGCTGGACAAAGAATGCCCTCAGCTAGCAATGTACATAGCGCAGGCGTCTCTCCAGAAGACGAAATTCGCTGCATTAACGCGTGGACTTTGTGGAATTGCAGGCGGTACGCTGATTATGAATTTCCCGGGCAGCGAAAAAGCTGTCGTTGAATGTTTTGATGTTGTACGCGATTTGTTGCCACATGCGCTGCAACTAATCGGCAATGAGTTGGCTCTTGTTAGGCAAGTGCATTCAAAGCTTCATGGTTCTGGTGGGGACAATTCAGACGTACCACCAATGCATGATCACGTTTGCCCTCACAAGACTGGCAAAGACGATGGTACTGATCGTAATTCACCATTTCCTATGATTGCTACAACAGAAGCAATGGACATAATATATAAAAAGGTGAAGCCGCAACGAGCAGTCGCTCAACTGCTTGCGGAGTTGGTTGCTCCCGTCGATATTCCACCATTTCGTGCATCGATTAAAGACGGTTATGCTATGAAGTCAACTGGGTTTTCGGGCACTAAGAAAGTGCTTGGTTATATATCAGCCGGAGATGAGGTAAATTCAATGCCAATTACATTTAAAGTAATAATATCTGATGTTTTTCTATGGTTTGTTTCTTCAGATAAACGTGCACGATCTGCAGGAGGATGAGTGTTTCAAGATAAATACTGGTGCTCCATTGCCACATTATGCCGACTGTGTGGTGCAAATCGAAGATACATCATTGCTGAAAACCAAAAAAAATGGTCAAGAAGATTTAGTAGAAATACTAGTGGAACCAAAAGCCAATTTGGATATACGGTAGAGTTTCAAACAATCGCTTCTGTTTCAATATATTAATTTTCAATATTTTTAGTCCCATTGGTACTGATCTACGTAAAGGCACGCCACTCTTTCCGTGCGTCGATCATTCCACAGTTGTCATCAAGTCGATACTGGCGTCTGTTGGTCAATCAGCAATAGCCAATGCTGGGCAGAACAAACCAAAAATTGCAATAATATCTACAGGCAGTGAATTATTAGCGCCACAAGAAGATGAAGTTATGGGAAAGATTTACGATTCCAACACGACAATGTTAGAAGAGCTGCTGGAGTACTTTGGTTTTGAATGTGCGCAGAAATTGGTGTTGAGCGATGAGTAAGTAACTGGGAGGGAAATATGTGACGATTAGTTTACCTACGGCATTCATTTAATAATTTTAGCTTTGAAACGGTAAAAGCAAACATTGCAGTACTCTACGAAAACGTCGATTTTGTCATATGCAGTGGTGGAGTATCTATGGGCGATAAAGATTACGTGAAGCCCGTATTACAAGAGCTTGGGTTTACATTAAACTTCGGCCGCGTTAATATGAAGCCAGGGTAAGTTTTAGCTGCAGTTGCCTAACTAAACTTTTAAACTCTTCTCTTACAGCAAACCCATGACATTTGCTTCGCGTGCTGACAAATACTTCTTTGGTTTGCCTGGCAATCCGGTGTCCGCTTTTGTAACCTTTCATCTATTTGCATTGCCCGCAATACGTTGGGCTTCGGGTTGGACACGTGAGAAATGTGAATTGGCGCAGTTGCAAGTTACTGTAATGATGGCATTTTCTTTTTTTTTATAACTTTGTATTTATTTAGTTATTCATTTCTAGCTAAAAACCAATAGCATTCTATTAGATCCACGTCCTGAATATGTGCGCGCTACAATCACCAGTAAAAATGGACGTTTATATGCTTCCGTCAATGGCAACCAGGTTAGATTTATACCGTATTCTATGTAATCAAATTAATTAGAAATAAGTAACAAGTCTTGGTTATTTTAATGCATTTTTTGATCACAAATTCTATATTGATTTATCAGATTTCTTGTTTTTGCGGAAAAAAATTTCGAGCGAGCCGAAGAACAAAGGAGTCACATAGGATATACTTAAGTAAACAATTTATTTTGATTCATAAAAATTTAATTAAAAGTATTGACTAAGTTCAGTTCATAAAGTTTTTTTTCTCAATTTCTTTATTTTACAAAACGTACGAACGTCTAAAGACGTATAAAAAAATAAGAGCAATAGTGTGACTCTTCAAAATTAAAGTGAAAAATTACAAAAACCGAAATTAATTTAATATAGACTGTGTGTCAATCAAACTGAAGGGAAATCATTGTGAAGGGGAATATTCTCCAGGGCACCCGAGTAAAACTAATTTAGAAGTAGATCCCAAGATTGATATCAACCGCGAAAATAAGATCTCTGTTGACCGCCGAATGAAAATTGTTTAGCAAACGTCTCTCACTCAATTTCATACTATTGATTAATTTAATTTATTTTTCTTTTGCCTTCCTTTAATTAATTAATGAAAGATTGAATTAAAGAGGTCTCTTGAAGATATTTGTTCTTTTAATTTATCTCTTTTGGTATTCTAGACCTTTAAATTAAAATTTTATGAGATATATTCTTTTTTTTTGCTTAACCATTAGCTTGTTTACCTATTTTTAATTGCTTCTGTAAATATTCATATTGTTATCATTTTTAAAAACGCTATAATTTCCACAGATGAGCAGTCGCTTGCAAAGCATTATTGGTGCTGATGTACTCGTTCATCTGCCTGGACGCACAGCAGATAAGACCACGGCGATTGCTGGTGATACTTTAAACGCTTCGGTATTGCGTTATGACTTCATATCAAATTACGAATAAGTTTTGCGCGCCTAGTAACGCTTGAATCTTTAAGGATCTTTAGAGACATAAACCAGCAACTATATTGAATTTTAGTACTCTATGAAACATCACAATGCACAGCGGCTTTGAACACTTGTTTGGTTATAATGTTTATATGTTTGCTATTTGCCTTTCAAGGATAATGATTTACTTACATACCTCTACAGCTCGTCAATTCAATTCAATCAAATAGAATAGAAAATTCTTTTGCAATTTTTTGATGAACAATTTATTAGCACAATAGTTTTTAATATGTTTAGGAAAACATTTCACAATTTAACTGTTTACCAATTTTCCCTTTGGTAATGTTTTAAAAAACAATTCCTTATATACAATAATTTTAGTTTCTTGAAGTCAATTAGTTTATTTATATAACAAACAAAATAAAAAGTATATGTATATTTTATTATTATTAATATAATTATTTTATATACAAAAATAAGCATAAAAAATCGTTTGTTTCTTTTGCCATGTTATTTTAACGAATTACAGCGCATGCCTGATTGATTTCAGTGCGCAACATAAACAATAGATTTGTGTTAAAAAAAGACAGACAAACATTTTTTGGAGCGTCCCCAAATTTTGTTTTTGTTAACCATCCTACTTCGTCAACCATCCTACTTCGTCAACCATCCTACTTCGTCAACCATCCTACTCCATCAACCATCCTACTTCACGCCTAAACTCTTTGTACGCTTCTTGCTCCATCGGTTATTCTGGTCAAACGAAATGATGATCGACATGGCAACATGAAATTGTATTTGCTATTCGGCACCGCCAATTGATAACGATCCTGCGGCTCAAAGTCCCACAAGGCGCGATCAATCACTTGCAAGGCGCTGGCTGTTAGCACATCGGCTGAATATTGTGTTGGTGCACCTTCACAGTCGGAAGCCACTAAAACGAAGAAAAAAAAATACACTTAATCAGCTATCGAACTATCGGTATATGGTAAATAAGCATTTCATACTTTGTGGCACTGGCGCCTTGTAGAGCGCCTCAGCTGGTACGCCGCATGTATCCAAAGCAATTACGCTCACCCCATACGGCTGCAATTCTTTGCGCAACTCTTCAGCGCATTTATCGACTGCAACTCGCGAAGCATTGAATGCCACCAGACCCTCCATGCCGTTGCCTGCTCCAGCTCCCAAATAAATCAAACGTCCACGTGTGGGACGTAAAAAGCCCACAAAGGATTTGGCAATACGCAGTGAACCCACAATGTTTGTCTTCAGCATGTGTTCCCATTGCTGTACATCTTGCGATTCTACGCGTCCACGGAATATGCTTCCACTTGTGTTGATCACCGCTGAAATGCCCCGTTCACCTGCATTTAAATGTGACCCTATGGCAATGGTAGCCTCGCGCAGCACATCCTCACGTGTTACATCCACGTGCATGGGAATGATAACACCACGCACAGGCTCCTCGGAGTTTTCACGCATTTTTAACCAGCCACTTAGCAATTTAGCAGGCAGTGAATCCTGCGTTTCCTTCATGCCCGCAAAGACACGACATCCCTTGTTTGCCAAGTGTGTGCAGATCTGTAGGCCCAACGCTGTATCGGCGCTCGTAACTAAGACAGTGCCTGGTTGTGTTTCTGCAGTTTCAATATCGTCGCGTACCTTGCATATCAGATATATGAGCAAAGCGCCTGCAATAGAGAACAGTGCTAGCACCTGGAACGCCAAAACCAATGCGGTCATCGGTTCCATTATGGCATCTCTGAAATGAAAAGAGCAGAAAAGAAAAGGCTAATTAATGAGTTAAAGTTACCACAATAAAAAACAGCGGATCAGTATATTTTTACTAGTAACTAGTGGGAAAGCTCAGTGATCGAAATTCGATCACATTCTAGGGATAATGAAGACAACACTCGAAACAATGATAATTTGAATTTGAAAGTATTGGCAACTTCTAACAGCAACTCGGCTATACACAGTGCAGAATCATTCGAGAACGTTCGAAAAGCATTTGATGCATTTGAGTACCAAATGGGTGAAACAAAGATAGAAATAAAATACTTTGGTCGTTGAAGTGAGAGCGCACATTTACCTTCACAATATTCTACTCTTTCCGTGTGTTCGGTGATTCTGTACTGTGTGAATAGTATAAAATAAAAAAACGAATATACTGTTATATACTTTTCCCATCCACTCATGTCGTGCGTACGTCGAAGAGAGAAATGCAGTCAAACCATTATTTACTCTGCAAATAGTGCGTCGAATAAAATTGTCTGGTACAAAAATGATGAAATCTTTTGAACCAGTAGTCCGATTTCTTTAAACTAAATTATTTTAGTTTGCAAATTATTTTTAGATTAAAAAAATAAACACAAAATTAACAAATATCCGTTCGCCGTTGATTGTACCCGATGTCACGAATGTGCTGCTACTTTTGCCACAACTACAAATTGCCTGCCAAACAAGGAATTTCTTTGGGAATTTTGTATTTTTTTTGGCTTTGAATTTTTCAGCGACATTTCCTCGAGATTCGGCTGTATAAAATTCCTGGACATAAGTTTCACCGTCCATTATGCAGCATTCAAATTTCTTGACAAAATCTCGGCTCAGCATTTTCGCTCGTTGTTTTGCGGTTTCATTCTTAACGGCGTTTCTATCCGGAACTTTTTGAACTTTGTACATCCTCAGCCCTTAACTTTGTACGTTGCAGCATTGCAACGGAAAAACGAACCATTAAAAAGTAAAAAGAGAATTTTTCTATTGAGAGAGAAATGAACAAAAAATTTCGTGGTTTAGTTAAAGCCCACTTGAAAACAAATCCAAATGCATCTGTCCGAGATACTGCTTCCAAACTTGGAACTTCAAAGAGTTAAGTCCGAAAAATAATAGAAATGATCTTTTTTGAAATCATAAAAGGTGCAAAAGGTCACAGATCGAAGCGAAGAAAAGGAAATTAAAGCCAGAACTCGAGCCAAAAAGCTGTACGAAAATTTTCTTACAAAATTTAAAAACTGCATCATGGATCAGAAAATGCAACCAACCTACGTGAAAGGTGACTTTCAGCAATTGTCTTCACAGCAATTTTACAAAGCCTAAGCTTGAAGGGAAATCCATAAAAAGTTCAAAAGCCAACAGCAGTTAAAATTTCTCAAAAACATGTTGATTCGGCAAGGCAATACGTACTTGTGAAATAAGAATTGAAACTTTTATTATCACGAGTCCTTAAAAAGTGCCTTTTACCTTCTTTAGGAAGCCATAATGTCCCAGTAATCTTTTGGCCATGTCACATTATGCCAAGATTATAATAGAGTAACTGTTGGTTCAAAGGAATGCAACCCACCAAATTGCCCAGAGTTACGTCCTACGTGCGTCCCCTACAAAAAAAAAACAACAACAAGAGACATGGCTAAAAACGAAGAGGAGTTTACAAAAAAAAAAATGGAACAACAAGAAAGCCAAGAAAGTCCATGCTTCAACTAAGCACGAGATGATGAAAGAAATTTTTCAGAAATTCGGAAAATTTAATTTTAGGATTTACAAGTTATAAACACGATATTTAAGGAAAACAAAAGAAATTTATTAGAAAAAATAATTTTTCTACACGGCGCCATTTCTTGGGAGTCAATGGCAAACCTACAAGAGTAAAAATTGCTATGAAAAGCTTTTCACTTCGCTGTTCGGATTCGGCATTAAACTGTAGGTCCCTTCCATTCATGTACAAATATAACACGCACAACATGAGTGGAAGCGAATAGCTCGGCCTAGGCCCTCCATGGCCTGTTGTGCCATTAAAAGTAAGTAAAGTAAAGAAATTTATTTTGGAAAAAATATTGGTGTTTTGAAAGAAGAACATTCCTTTTTCGGGGTATCGATTTTTTCGTGTATACTCTTTAAGTATTGGTATGTTGGTGAGTAGACATTGGAAATGAACGTAACTAATGAGGGAAATGACCAACTCAAACTAACTTCACCAAATATTCCTACTTTATATATAAGTACATACTACTGTGGGCAAAAAGTAGTAAGACTTTGTTCATAATTTCAAATTTTTTTATTCATTCTTCCAAATCTATTTCGTCCCCTTCAAAGAAATCCCCCCCGGCCCCAATACACTTGTGCCAACGTTTTTTCCAATTCTCGAAACAGTTGTTAAAGTCAATTTCCGGAATAGCCTTCAATGCGCTTAGCGATTCATGTTTAATGTCTTCAATTGACTCAAAACGGTCAAACGGTCCACGAAGCGGTTTTTTGAGTTTAGAAAATAGTCAAAAGTCACACGGTGCTAAGTCAGGCGAATAGGGTGGTAGGGTGGTTGCGGAACGATATCAGTCGAATTTTTGGCAAAATGGTCTCGTAAAACCAATGCAGTGATTTTGGAACCAATCGTGCATTCACTTTTCTTAGACCCAAATGATGTTATAAAATGGTTTTCACTGATCCTTCCGATATTCCAACGATGCCAGTAAGGTCTCTGACTGTTAATCGATTAGTCGATTCTCGAGCATCAATTCCTTGATTTTATTGACCAGACGTGTTGATCATCAGTTGATGTTGATGGCCGTCCTGGACGTGGTTCGTCGTCAACGCGTTCTCGACCATCTTTGAACAATTTGTACCAATCAAAAACACTTGCTCGCGACATACAATTATCACCGAAGGCCTTTTGCAACATTCTGAACGTTTCGGCACCAGAAATTTGATTTGATTCCGCACACAAAATTTAATGGAACTTCTTTGTTGAATAATTTCACTCATTGTGAAAATCGCCGAATGCACTTTTTGTACTTCAGAAAGACAAGCGTATACTAAACACTAATGATTATTTTGATGTGACATTTGGCACAGATGTCACCGACAGTCATACCAACCTTAAAAAAATAATATTTTGATGAATGGGTTTCCGCGCGAAATTTAAATTAAAAAGTCTTACTAACTTTTGCCCACAGTAGTGCATATGTGCATACAGGGTGCGCCATCTTTTATGTTGGTATGTAAGCATTAAATAATTTTAGCATTTATCAACCGATTGACTTGAGTTAACATGTTTTTGAAACGTCAATTTAGTAAAATTTTAACCATGAATTGCTTCACATGGAAACAACGCGCCGAAACAGTGACGCTGTATATAGAAAATAGCCGTTCAGTTGTGTTAACTCAATGTGTATATCGTCGAAAATATCGTAGCCAACAAGCGACGTCTGGCAACCCTATTCATCGTTTGGTGTCGAATTTTGTTGAACACGGGACAGCGGGGGATCGTCGACAAGCCGTTCATCAACGCCCAAGACGTTCCAATGAACTGATTTAAGCGGTAAGAGAGAGTGCTGCCGAGAACCCACATGTGTCGTATCGCAATCGCGGTCATCATTTTGGCGTCAGTGGAAACACCTTGCGGTGCATTTGGAAGGATGAGTATAAATGATTAGTAGTAGTATTAGTAGTAGTATTTATTAATTATTGATTTCAGTATTACAATTCATTTTTTTCTTAAATACCTTATCTACTTAGCTTACAGTTATAGGTCAGGGCTTTCGCCGTTAGCCTATTAATTAACCTTTTTAAACATTTTTCTATACCTATACATTGATAAATATGTTTTTTTTTTTTGATGATTAGTATAAAGTGCAATTGACTCAAAGAATATTGCCGACAGAGAGATATTGATGACATTGACTGACCACCCAGATCTCCAGATTCGACACCTCCGTACTTCTTTTTGTGGGGTTATTTGAAAGGTAGAGTGTACGACAGCACGCCTGAGACCATTGACGAGCTCGAGGCAAACATTCGTGACGAAATCATCGCTATACCGTCCGAGATGCTCGAAAAAGTGAAAAAGGGCACATTTTACTTTGGTCAACAACGGCTGCCATTTGATTGATGTTGTATTCAGAAACAAGGTCAAATAAATTGCAAAGGACCAGATTAAATAAAAATACCTGATATATGGAAATCGGTTGTTGTTTTTTCAATATTCACATATCGACATAAAAGATGGCGCACCCTGTACATAAATGCATAACACTGCATTTCCGTATTTTATTTTTGTAATGTATTTCCTACATTTCTTCTGTTTCCTGCTTGATTTTTTTTTGGAAATTTTTCTAAACACATTAAAAATTCCAAAATTTTTATTATCGCAACTAAGCGGTGGGATTAAAACAAAATTACAACAACAAGAATTTGTTGGAAAACAACAACACCGTAAAATTACGGCGATTGTTTTTTTGCAGCGTTGCAAAATAAATGAATGAAGAAAAAAAAAGTATGTAAAATTATGTGTTGAAGTATTTACGCTTAAAATTTTATGCATTTTTAGCGAGATATGATGCATGTACATAAATACATAAGTACATATATACTACTGGGTGTTTTTTTTAGAAGTGTGATTTTCAAGAAGAAATAAAACGCATATAATTTAATGTTATGGCCAAGAATTTAGCTTTATTATAAAGATAAGGATTTGCCATTATGTTTTAAAAACGATTTCGGGCAAGTGGCCGCCGGTCACCTTTCGAATAAATTCCAAATTTTAGCCGAGAGGCCCAATTTTCGACCACTTTTTGCAGCAATTGGCCGTATGGCCGTATGGCCGTATGTCAGTAATAACGCGCCGAATATGCTCTTCCAAGGCGTCAATCGTCTCGGGCTTATCTGCGTAGACAAGCGACTTCACATAACCTCACAAAAAATAGTTTAGCGGTGTTAAATCGCACACCAAAAGTTTCCTTCAATAAATTGATTGTTTCGTTGGCTGCATGGCATGTAACGCCGTCTTGTTGGAACCAAAGGTCGTCCACATCAACATCCTCCAATTCAGGCACGAAAAAGTCATTAATCATTGCTCTATAGCGTACCCCATTGACTGTAACATTATGACCGGCTTCATCTTTGAAGAAATATGGACCAAGGATTCCCTCTTGGGCCCATAGAGCACACCAAACAGTGACTTTTTGAGGATGTAACGGCGTCTCAATAATGGCTTGTGGATTATGATCACTCCAAATGCGACAATTTTGCTTATTAACGTACCCATTCAAACAAAAGTGAGCTTCAACGCTGAACACCGAATATTGGACGCAGCGCCCGATGCGTTGCGTGAACCGAACTATTATTTTGGTAATAAAATTTGCACGATTTGCAAACGTTGCTCAGGACCGTTGGTAAGTCTATTCATTATGAAATGGCAAACCAAACTGAACATAAATCAAGTGACAGCTGTCAAAAAGAGCAACTCCGAAAAAAGTATGCCGAGATTGAAAACCACACTTCTAAAAAAAAGCACCCTTTATATATGCAGGTGTACATACTCGTATGTACCACCAAAGTATGAAAGTGATTATAGGAATGATTATAAGCAGTACACACATACTTGTGCATACTTATTTGTGCATGTATGGCGGCATACACTAGCGGATTCAGAGAGATACCAAATGGGGGGCGGGGGGGTTTTCGTTTTTATGTCCAGGAACAGCGATCAATTGAGGGCTATTTCATGGCTGGTAGGTATGCGCAAAAGATTCTACTTCCCTTGGATCCAAAGAGTTTGCAAATGGAAACATCAGTGACGCCTTATCGCTCCCACCCAGGAATAGATTCAGTTTTGAAATGGGCAAGTGGGTCTGGTGCGTCCCAGAGAAATTTACAAAAAGTGATATTAAAGGAATTTCGGTATCAAATTAACTCATGTCTACCTCGACTAACTATACAAAGGGCAAATATTAAGAAGAAAAATCAAGCAAATTAACACAAATTTTTGGTGTACTCAGGTAAAACTTTTAATAAAATTATCATTACAAGTGAAATCTTCAATGTAAAAGAAAATATTGATTTAAATTCTACAACAAAACCAACTTTTGGAAACATGGAAAATGTGTTTTATTTCACAGGGTGTGTGAGCCGCACCCGAACTTGCATAACTTTCGCGATTTTTTATTTCGAATTTAAAATTTATTTAACTCTTCCACGTGATTTTATCAGTTGAGAAAATTAACTGCGTTGCCAGGCAACAGTTTAAGATTGATGATCTGAAATCCCAGTCCCAAGTAGGACTAAAAAACAATACCATATAAAAAAAAATCAAAGCAAACAATAGCAATAGGATGTGTATGCTGGAATCGTTTAAAATAATCCATACTGACTTCCATTTTGGAAGCATTTATTGAGCCCCCTAATTTCGGGGGACCTGAATGCGGCTACCTCTCACGTTCCAGGCAAGCTGGTTCATATTCTATGCAAGTGAATTTATTTAAAGAAAAGTAGTAAATCATATCGGTTTTCCTTTATACTGTTGCAAATGCATTGAATATGGAGCAAGATTTCTGTAGTGGTGGTCACACACTGCTGACCACAAAGAAGAAGAGAGAGTCTCTGTACTGTGACGTATAGAAAAAGAGAGTCCATAACTACGAATAGATGAATATTTCATTTGTTTTGGATTTTTCCATGTCAAAGCCAGAAAAAATTAGCAGAGAAAAGAAACAATTGCTATCACGTAATTGACAAGGAGGAAGAGGAGAGCAGCAGGCAGGCAAGTAATGAAATTAATTAAAACCATCATTTCTTACTTCATACTTCGTGACTATTTGATTTATTTCTGTTTTGACTTTGTGAAAGTACAAATATAAAAATTTTAAAGATTGTTATAAATCACAATGAAATAGTTACACACATTTTGATAATTCTTTTTTTTTTTATGTGATATTCACATTTCAAATCATGCGGAAATGTTTTTGTGGTTTTCTTTTTTATTTTATTTAAATTAAACTTTTATTTTTCTATCTTTTACATATATTGCTTGTATTTGCATATGCACTTGATATTCATAAATGCAAAACAGCCAACTCACAGTCACGCTAAAATATTTAAATATTTTCATTGGTAACTTATTAACTGGAAAATTTTTAAGTTAGACTAGATGAAGGGTAACTATTACAAGGTGGGGAGCTCTACGACTCTCTACATCGGGCAATATTCAGAAGCTATTCATTTCTCTACTCTTAATGATTTCTCAATTATTATTATTATTATATTTAAAAGTAATCCCGAATGGAAATATCAAGTCTGATATTAGCATTCAAAAATAAATCAAACTTTCCCTTAATCATTTCAAAATGTAAGAATCAAATCAGAAAATAATTTTTCAAATATTCAAAATAGTATTCGGAAGTCCCCCCTCAATTATTTATAAATGTAAGACTCAAGCTAGAAAGTAATGCAGACCTTCCCATTGTAGACTTACTTTACTTTTAATGGCACAACATGGAGCCCCATGGAGGGCCTAGGCCGAGCTTTTCGCTTTTCGCATCCACTCATGTTGTGCGTGTTATATTTGTACATGAATAGAAGGGACCTACACTTTAATACCGAATCCGAACAGCGAAGTGAAAAGCTTATCATAGGCAATTTTCTACTCTTGTAGGTTTGCCATTGCCTGCCAAGAGGCGGTGCCGTGTAGAAAAATTATTTTTTCTACTTTTTGATTTTGCCTGTGCCGAGATTCGAACCCCAACGCACTACCACTACGCCACAGCGACCATTGTAGACAATGTTCAGAAAATATTAAGGCTTCCTGTGATTAGCTCTGTCCTTTATAAGTCTATACTTATGGTATACTGGTCAACCCAAGTATTACCGAGAGAGTTTTGTACATATCAGAATCATACAGTCAGATAAAAAGGAAATAGGAGCAAACCACTCCTGTGTCCGGAGTTCACTCACAGCATCCTCACCGTAAACCGCATAAGTTTTTCGGCGTGTTTTGGCAGCTTTTTTTACCTTTTCCATAGTAATAAAGCATCACATAGCGTATTTATTCAGATATTTCACTCAAATTAAAATCAATGTAACTTTTTACACTAGCGACAAATTACAATTGAAGACAATTGTCTTCACACAAGATGTAGCTTGAAAAGCCACCTTTCAAACATGAGTTCGTTTAAAAAAATAATCAGTCTACTTGTGGGTACCAACATCATCTTGTAACGAAAAAGCGCGTATACTTTTCATATAAACCAATAAAAATTGTTACTGTTGCAGAGACCGACGAGTGTTAAACCAAAATAACAGACTACTTAACACTCATTTTCAACTTTGGCAAATATTTTTATGTTTTCTTTCGAATAAGATCTGATTGGAGGTAGAGAAGAGTGTTCAGGGGCTTTGTGGTAGAAATCTATACAGACAGACGGCTCCATTATGGACTATGGTGAAAGTGCAGGCTTCTATACTAAGCCCCCCGAACTTAATAAATCAATTCGCCTTCCCAACGAATCTTGCGCTTTTCATGCAGAACTTCTTGCTATCAGGCAAGCCAAATAACGAAATAAAGAATGGGGCTAAGGTAGCAATCTTTACAGACAAACAAGCTGCTATCAAGGCCCTAGACTCCATTACTATCAATTGTAGACTTGTAAGACAGTGTAGAGATGAATTAGCCTGGTGAGGCCGTACGCTATCAATTAATTTTATTTGGGCCCCAGCCCATGGGAACATTGAGGGTAATGGAGAAGGCGAACTAGCTTGGTGATGGCCTACTTTTGATGTGACTGAAAAGGATCCATCTATCTGATCTATTCTCTCACTATCAATCCACTGAAAATCAGATATGGAAAAGCCTCTCCACGTGTTTCACATCAAGAAAGACGTGGCCAAAATACGATAGGCAAAGAACCAAACAGTTCCTAAACTATTACCGTCCAAATATAATGAGACTGTACCACTCAATGAACTGGAAAGTTGGGGAACATTCAGCTAGGTTAAACATCCCTCACAATACTTTATGTCGCAGTTGCAATGACAATGATGAAGCAGAAATCCTCACTCACTATCTTTGCACCATTCCGGGCATGGATAAAGCCCGGCTTCGCTCCATAGAAAATAGATTTCTTAGCGTTATTGCCGATATCTCTGGGATTGAAATAGGAAAACTACTACTATTTCTAGATCTCACAAGAATGATTTAACAGTACAAGGGATCTGGGGCACCCATCCTTGACAAGTCAAGAAGTCAATAAAATATTTGTAGGCTGATTTATTGAAGATATACTATGATCGCTTTAGCGGTTCGTAAGTAAAACTATTGTGCTACTTCGCTCTGAGGTGCAAAGTAATGGAAAACAACGACATACTTAACCCTTTAGTTCTCAAATTTGTGATTAACCTAAATCAATTATATTCGATAAATATCGATGTAAAAGCACAGACCTGTTCTCAAAAACTTAAAAAAAGAAAAATAATTGGTGTGGATTGTCGAGAAGTTGGTATAGTTAATTTTTCAGATTTTCGAACATATTTGACTTTGATTGCTTCATAACCGAAGCATTATTATGAAAGTTTGGGGAGTTTACTATACGATATGATAAAGTGCACCTCCAGACTAAGGTTCCCGTTTCGGTGACGGCTATCTAGAGTCCTGCTTGGCAGCTAAAGGGTTAAGATGAAATGCACGATTGAAACCAAAAGCAATTGCAATAATTTCTTAATTGAAATCATTGCAATTGCGAATATGGTATTAATTAAATACGCCAGCAAGCAACAAAATCCAGCTATGGTAACTCAACTATAATACAACAAAATCAACAACATAATTTAATTTTCAAAAATATGCGAATGAAATGGAATTTTTTTTTGCCAACATTTAAATGTTTAATAGCCTTAACCCGATTAGCGAGACTTTTAAGTAAACAAATGTGGTTTCAATTAGGAAAAAGTATTTTCCATTATTCAGCATTAGCTTTAATAAACTTTATTTAAATTACATTTTTTTAAAATATTTTTTATTATTTTTGACATTTAAACAATAAAAGCAAGAAACAAAAAAAAAAATTATTGCTCAAATTGAAAGTTTAAAAGTAAAATCGTGAAGAAGGTTAAACTGTTGGCAACACACGCATATTGCAGGGTGTGGCATGATCTCGATAATTCATTTGCCAGACAGGTGCCATTTTTTGTGCCACTTGATTGTATACTCAGTTTTCTATCGAGCCAGATTTAGTAACTCTTAATTGTGTTCCAATTTAGCAACTAATCAGATTAATTTAAAGATATGCAGCATAGCGAAAGGATTTTTGGAATTTAAACTACTGGATATTTTGAGTGTGGCAACTCTAATGTCATTCATACTACTGTGGGCAAAAGTTAGTAAAACTTTGTTCATAATTTTAAACTTTTTTATTCATTCTTCCAAGTCTATTTCGTCCCCTTCAAAGTAATCCCCCCCGGCCCCCGGGCCCAATACACTTGTGCCAACGTTTTTTCCAATTCTCGAAACAGTTGTTAAAGTCAATTTCCGGAATAGCCTTCAATGCGCTTAGCGATTCATGTTTAATGTCTTCAATTGACTCAAAACTGTGTCCACAAACGGTTTTTTGAGTTTAGAAAGTAGCCAAAAATCACACGGTGCTAAGTCAGGCGAATAGGGTGGTTGCGGAACGATATCAGTCGATTTTTTGGCAAAATGGTCTCGTAAAACCAATGCAGTGATTTTGGAACCAATCGTGCATTCACTCTTCTTAGGCCCAAATGATGTTTGAAAATGGTTTTCACTGATCCTTCCGATATTCCAACGATGCCAGTAAGGTCTCTGACTTCAAAGGAAAATGACCCAATGATACCATCGGTCCAAAAACAACGCCGAACAATTTCTCGATGAGAGTCCAATGGCTACTCAACAATCGCGTATAGCAGTTTTGAGCCCCAGATGCGACAATTTTGGTTATTAACGTAACCACCGAGGTCAAAATGAGTTTCGTCAGATAAGATGATTTTTCGATGAAAATACTCATCTTCTTCCAAGCATTCCAGAGTCCAATTGGCGAACCGAAAACGTTGCGGATGGTCACGTGCCTTCAGCTGTTGTACCAATTGAACTTTGTACGGTTTCGTACCGAAGAAGTGCGTGAAATATTCAATTGCTGAGAACGATACGATGGCGAATTGATGTGGTTGATTTTTCTTGCATATTCTGAGCAACAATAGCAATTTTTTCGGTTGTGCACACTATAGGCGGGCGTGGAACCTACCACGTTAAAAATATCTCCCAATGAATCCTTAGGAACAGCCTCGGATAAGGAAACCCTCTAACATTGACGACCCCCACAAACGCCCAAAGCGGAACTGAAAAGTAATTTTAAACCTTATATCGAAGTAAAGTGATGGCAAATCCGGTAAACTACTTTTGTAAATGGAACAATTGCTCAGTTGGCATTCGGCGTGAATTGTAGTTATTAACTCAAATTGTCATTGTCACAATTTTAGGTAAGCGATTGGGTGAACATATTTTCAATTAAAGATTTCCTCTTTCTTTAATTGCGCAAATAATATTTGTGTCATGTTCTCATATTTCATGTTTAATATGAGTTAATTAAAAAACGAAACAGAAATACGTTTGGTCTTTGGCGACTAAGAAACACGTCTTCAGACGTACATACATACATACATAGATGTGATACGTCCAAAAGATCGTAACTTTGCAAAATGCATGCGCATGAATTTTATTTAGTATGTGCAGCACACATTCCATTCACATTCACGTTCAACTCATTCGATGCGGATGTGCGTACGAGTGTACACTGGCTGGAGTGATACAAAGTGACGCGCATGCGTAGCATACATACTGGAGCTGTATAAGTGCATTCTGCAGCAACAACGTGTGTAATACTTAACTCTTGTTACATTCATTCCATTCAGCAATGCGACTTGAATTAAAAATGGTAAGATGTGAAATTGGGTTAATAGAACACAAGAATCTTTATTGTTTTTTGTTGTTTTTTTCATAAAGCTTTTCTACAATCGCACAAAAGATCCGCGTAAATATGTGATATCTATTGTAAGTATATCATAAATTACAGAAATGTGAAAGTAAAATGAATGATTTTAGCTATGGTCCAAAGGTCAGATTTGCAGCACCCTAGCTCTATAAACACTCCTGTTGTTCCTTTTTGTGTGAACCAGAACAATTTTAAAAGTTTTACTTGTACATTATACACAATTGTCAAGAGTTAAGACCCCGTTATCTTCAAGTGAAAGTATTTATATTTTCATCTTGGATCTACTTAAGTCAAAATGTCGAACCAACAAGACCAGCGCCGCTAAGTAATACTGGACATTTCTTTCACTGATAAGACGAAGTCTAGACTAACCATTGCAAGGAAAGCACGGTGAGTTTATCGACGGTTTATAGCGTCATAAACAACTACAAACCGAAGGGTCAGGCAGAAAAAATTATCCAAATAGCCCAGAAGTGCAGAAAAAGGTTGTTAGTACTTACTTTACTTTTAATTGCACAACAGCCCATGGAGGGCCTAGGCCGAGCTTATCGCATCCACTCATGTTGTGCGTGTTATATTTGTACCTATACATGAAAGGAATGGTTGTTAGTACAGATCGGGCTAAACCCACGAGGTCGACTCGAGATTTCGCAGCTACATCTGGTACATTGCAATCAATTGTAGTGCGATTTAGGCGAAGTCAAGGATTAAGGACCTACAAACAGCAGACAGTACCTGACCGCTCGGAAGCAAAGGCAAAATAGCGAAGACGTGTGCCCGAAAGCTGTGTGACAATTACCTAATCAATTTCGATTGCGTGATTCTCGATGATGAGACCTACTATAAGGCGGACTTCAACCAGTTGCCTGGGAATGCCTATTTCACAACAACAAAGAATAGCGATGCAACACTGAAGTAAAAACTCTGAAGTAAAATATACCAAATTTCGAAAACGCTTCATGTTTTGGCAAGCTAATTGCAACTGTGGTCTACCGAGCAAGGCGTTCATTACGACAAGAATAATTGACTTCAGAATTTTTACATAGAAGAATGCCTGCAAAAACGCCTTCTACCATTTATTGGACAGCACAAAAGAACTGTTTTGTTTTGGCCAGGTCTAGCCTCAAGTCATTACTCCAGGTCAACTATGGAATGGTATAAGGAAAATAATGTCATAGTGGTCCCAAAAGAGGCAAATTCACCCAACTGCGCGGAACTTCGGCCAATTGAAAGATATTGGGCTATAATGAAGCAAACACTAAAAAAAACAAAGAAAGTTTCTAAAAATGATGTAGAATTCTGAAATCGATGGAATCAAGCCTATGCAGTAGTCACCGAACGTATTGTCCAGTCTCTAACTAAGAACGTTAAGAAAATTGTTAAACAATTTCGCAGCCGCTAATAATATTTGAATAAATTTTTTTGTGAATTGTATTTTAAAAAACTTTATTGAGTGGTTCATTCGAACACTTCAATTCTCATTTCATTCTCATTTCATTCTCATTTCATTCTCATTTCATTCTCATTTCATTCTCATTTCATTCTCATTTCATTCTCATTTCATTCTCATTTCATTCTCATTTCATTCTCATTTCATTCTCATTTCATTCTCATTGCATTCTCATTTCATTCTCATTTCATTCTCATTTCATTCTCATTTCATTCTCATTTCATTCTCATTTCATTCTCATTTCATTCTCATTTCATTCTCATTTCATTCTCATTTCATTCTCATTTCATTCTCATTTCATTCTCATTTCATTCTCATTTCATTCTCATTTCATTCTCATTTCATTCTCATTTCATTCTCATTTCATTCTCATTTCATTCTCATTTCATTCTCATTTTCCATAAATCACATTTTAATTAGCCAAATAATTTTTGTAATCAATCAACAATTTGAAATTCAGAAATACCTACCAAAAAAGAATTAGAAAAGTTATAATTAATAATTAATCAATCATTAAGTTGGGCAGTTAGCAGTTGGCCAACTGGCAGCTAACAACGAACGCTCTCCTGAGTTGAGACACAATTTTTTGGCCAAATTGCTAACTGCACGCAAAACTACAAACACGAAAAAGAACTAAATAACGAAAACAAAACATAAATATAAAAATGAACATTTTTGGGCAGCAAAGCATACGCCTACTAAAAACAAAAAAATATAAAAAAAAAACACAAACAAACCGAAATAATAAACTTGGCTTTAATAATGCATTAACACACGCTTGCAAGTACACAGACGTAAGCATGCGCCAAACAAAAAGTGATGCCATAAATAACAACAACAACGAAATCTAATGAAAAAAAAATAAGAAAGAAATGAAGCGAAAAAATAACGTTAGCTAAATAACCGCGAATTAGCCAAGCATCGAATTGGCCACAAAAACTGCGGCTACGAGTACTTTGGCGCGTAAAAAGGTGTTTTGAAAAGTGAAATTTGCTTCATTTTACGTTTAACGTTTTCTGTTTTTGTTATTTTGTTCGCTCATGTGTACAACAAATTAGCAGAATTTTAAGTCCAAACCAAGTTAAAAGAAAAATAAGTACATGACATAGTAGAAATTTGAATTCGTGTAGCAACGATTAAGAAGGTGATTATTACTTGGCTATAAATATTTAATTAACAGCATACTTGCTTAGTTTTTGCGAAAAACCATAATACATTTAATATTATTTTTTTGTGAAACAAGGAGCTAGTTGCCAAAAAGATATAGTTTTGCGATTGAAATAAATTCGCTACTTCAGTAGTTAGTGCATAATTGAATGCAAAGATTCGTCACCGTGTAGGGAAACCAACTGGTTAGCCGATAAACTGGTTTAGTGAACACCACAACTAGTGCCACATTTGATGTATTTCCTCATCGCGAACTCGTTCATTTAACATTGTATTTTCGCAGGCACAAGTCAATTGTACAAGCTTGCATAATCTTTTAAACTAAGTAAGTATTTAGAGTGTAGATATGGTATACTTATGTTTTTGGAATAGTTTGTAAGCCAATCAAACTTCAACTAGTTGAAAAATACACTTTATTGGAATAGTTAGTAAATCAATCAAACTTCAACTAGTTGAAAAATACACCTTTTCGGAATAGTTTGTATACCAATCGAATCGAAACGAGTTTTGCAACCAAACTCATTTTTTCGTTCATGACTAGTACCTACCATAATTTAAAAATGTTTTTGGTTCTACAAGGATTAATTACTATTGGGTGTATAATTTGAAAATGTGGGATTAACAATTAATGGCAGAACTTGCACCAATCTGGCAATACTGTAACTACTTGCATGTTTTAGCTACGTCATGCATATTTTGTTTCGATTATGTATCAATTAGCCAAGGTGTAAACAACATAACTTTTTTGCGCTACAAACATGTCTGAATACGTGCTAAATAAACATCATTTGCGGGAAGTTTTTCTTCGAAAAAAAGTTGGAAGTTTACGGTGATTAAAACATGTTAATTCTGGTTTCGACGCTTTAAAAGATTTTGAGCGATTTTGACACGAAAGACAAGGAAGGTCAAGTGAAAAAACTCGAAGATGAAGAATTGGGGATGTAACCCGACCAAGACTAGAGCCAAACGTAAGAGGAACTTGCAATAACATTGGGAGTTACTCGAGCAGTAATTTCCAAGCGCCCAAAATCATTGGGGTTCATTCAAAAAGGAAGAAATTGGGTGTCATACGACTTGAATGCGAGAGACAGAGAAGACCAACCAGGAACATTGATTCGTTTGAAGAGTACAATGGTGGAAAAACGACCAGAATACGTAACCAGGCACGAGATCGTTGTGTTTCAACATGACACAACCCGCGGCCTCGTGTTGCCAGACCGGTTAAAAATTATTTGGAAAATGGTGGATGACAAGCTTTGGCTCACCTGCTATATTTACCAGACGTTCAGATGCTCCGTCTAACTATCACTTATTTCGATCCATGCAGAAAGCCTCTACTGGAATATGCTTTACTTCAGTTGAAGGTATAAAAAATTAGATTGTTTCGTTCATAAGCTCAAAAGATGGATGGTTTTTTTTTTTGGCAGGGAATACAATTGCCTGAAAGATGGTAAAATGTCTTCCGATGGACACTACTTTGAATAGTGTATTCATTCGATTGTTATTGAAATAAAGCTATATTTTTGTAAAAAAATGTCCCTAATTTCCAAGTTATACACCCAATAATGTTATTTCATTAATTTTTTCTTACGCAATTGAAGTTTCCTACTTATGAATTAATAATATATTATTAACTGAATCTGAATGATCAGAATTATATAACAAATATATGTTTTCTTTAATATAAACTATAAACTAATATGAAGCCCATCGTCAACAAACTGATTGGATCTTATCAGTGTGGCTTCAGGCCTGGTAAATCCACCATCGACCAGATATTCACACTACGCCAAATCCTGGAAAAGACCTGAGCAAATCACATCGACACGATTAGGGATCACTTGTACGCCGCGAAGTCTGATTTTGGTATCCCTGCAAAGCTCATTGCAAAATGACACTGACCAACACCACCAGCGCAGTGAAAATTGGGACAGACCTCTCCGCACCATTTGATACCAAAAGAGGTTTCAGACAAGGTATCGTGCGACTTCTTTAACCTTATGGTGGAGAAAATAATTCGAGCTGCGAACATCGACATCTCAGGCTCTATTTTCTACAAGAGTGTCATGCTGCTAGCATACGCCGATGATATTGACATCATCGGCAAAAACGCTCGAGCAGTCAGTGCAGCATTCTCCAACCTGGAAAGGGAGTCTCGTCGTGTGGGTCTAGTGGTGAACGAGGACAAAACGAAATACCTTGTGTCAACAAACAAAGAGTCACGGCGTCTTGGACAAAATGTCACTGTTGACAACTACACTTTTGAAGTCGTCAAGGATTTCGTATATCTAGGATCCAGCATAAACACCAACAATAATGTCAGCCTTGAGATCAAGCGGAGACTAACTCTTGCCAACAGGTGTTACTACGGGCTCAGTAGGCAATTGAGAAGTAGAGCCCTCTCTCGACCGACGAAAATAACGCTCTATAAGTCCCTCATCCTTCCCGTCCTAATGTATGGCGGATAAACGTGGACATTGACCATCAATGATGAGAGGCTGTTGGCTGTTAGGAGCGTTCGAGAGGAAGATACTCCGTAAGATCTACGGTCCAGTATGCGTGGACGACGTATTTCGAATAAGATGGAACGATGAGCTGTATGAGCTGTACGCCGACACTGACATATTCAAGCGGCTTCGCTGGCTGGGTCATGTTGAGCGAATGGAAGAAAGCGCTCCGGCTAGAAGGGTGTTTTATTCGAACCACGGTGGAGAAACACGCAGAAGGGGACGTCCTAATCTCCGTTGGAAAGACCAGGTGCAGGGCAACCTGACTGTAAGTAAGGAGTAAGTAAGTAAGTAAGATATTAAAAACTAGATATTAAAGAACTAGTACACGAACTAGTTACTCAAGGCCTAGTAAAAAAGCCTGTCCACTGGTAATGCAATCGACAACTGCCGTGACAACTTTCTCTCTTCTTCTTTTAATGGCACAACAGCCTAGGGTATATGAAACAGTCACCATCCCTTAAGAACTATCGAATTCACTAGTTCAGAACTACTAAGATACACAAAGTTTATAAGTGTATACAGGATGATTCTGGACTTTTAGTCAACCCCATGTAGGTGATAGGGGAATCGAGATAAGCAGAAAATCACTTGCATCTATTTGAAAGCCTTTGCGAGCTTTAAATGTTTGAGATTTCTCTGTCTTGTTTCAGTTTGTCCATTCAAATTTACAACAATGAAAGTTAATAAAATTACTTTTGTAAAAGCATTTAAATTTCCTTGAGTTGTGGTGATTTAAAAGAATTTAGAGCAAGGCAGACATATTTCTAATGCTTATATTGACCTCTCCTATCACTTTACGTTATATTTACCAGAGCTCCTGACTCACCCTATATATTTATTACATACTACTGTACTATGCATATCTTAGAATAAAGCTCAATATCATTGTTGGCAAAATAATCATAAGAATAAGAAAACAAACTTTAATTTCAAATTCGAATTCAGTTACCAAAAATAGAATACAATTAGATTGGAAGCTAAGTTTTGGCGCGGCTAAACTTTATATACTCTACACGCCCTTCTACTTCTTTTACTTCTTCTTCTTTCTTTTAATGACACAACAGCTCATGGCGGGCCCATGCCGAGCTTCTCGCATCCATTCCTGTTGTGCGTGTTATATTTGTACACGAATGGAAGAGGCTTACAATTTAATGCCGAATCCGAACGGTGAAGTGGATGGTTTTTCTTAAGCAATTTTTGCTCTTGAAGGCTTGCCAAGAGGTGGGGTGCCGTATAAAAAAATTATTTTTTCTACTTTCTCATTTTCACTCATGCCGAGACTTGAAACCGGGCACTCTGTTTATAAGGCCAGCGCACTACCAACTACGCCCCGGCGACCAATCTACACATCCTCTGAAGTCAACGGTACAACGGTAGGTGAGCGTTCTCGTTGCTTGGTTGTGATGGTTTTGGAATTAAAAAGTTTGGTCACTCGAGTGACTCAAGTGTTCATGCAATTTTCTTTAATAAATTTTGCCCCAGGAAGATTTCAATTGTATGGAATTAAGATTTGAAAATTTTCGCAATACTGCACCACTGCATCATACATAAGTATAAGTCTTTAACTTGGATTAGGTTTTGCAAAATAAACACAATCTAAAACTTTTTTATTCGTATTGTTTTGTAATTCAAATACTTACTTAAACAGAGTCTCAATTTATTTTGCTTTCTTTTCTATTTTTCTTTAGCATTTTTATAATTTTTGTCACATTTGTCTAACGTCATCAAGAGTTGCATTTACCCTTTTGGGCCCAAAACATGCCTAACCACCACCAAAACAACAACCGCTGAACGCACAACAAACACAACAAAGTAACTACTTAATTTGTGGTTAATATTTTCACAACAGGCAGCAAGTTAGTTGCTGCTGCTGCAACTAAGCACTCGTAACTGTTGGCGGAACTGCGAACACGAAACCGCACAACAATTGCAAGCGTTTGACCATCATTAGTTTCCGGTACGAAATATGGTCATACACACTGCCATTTTTAATAATTTCATAAATATGTATGAAGGTATTTTATTGTTTTTCTTCATTCATTCCTCGAGTGGAAAATAAAACAAATAAAAAAGATGTTGGTAAATATTTCAAAAGTATACATGAGTTTTACTTGGATTTATTATGTATTCGCAGTAACGTCAAATAGTGGCCGCCGAGGTGTAGTTGGTAGTGCGTTGAATGCGCTAGTTAAAATTTGATCAAAATTAAAAATCAATAAAATTTAAACTTATATTAGGTAAAATTACGTAAAATTTCAGTACAAATTCTGTTAAAACTAAGTGAAAATTTGGTCAAAATCGGTTTAAAATTTTATACTTACTTACTTGGCTGACACTACAACCGACCGATGATCGGTCTTGGCTGCCTCTATAAAGCTTCGCCAGTCCACGCCTCAGCTATGCGCGCGCTGGCGCCAGTTGATAAGGCCAAGTGCAGTCAGGTCGCCCTGCACCTGATCTTTCCAACGGAGATTAGGACGTCCCCTTCCGCATGTTCCTCCACCGTGCCTTGAATAAAATACCCTTATAGCTGGAGCGCTTTCTTCCATTCGCTCAAGCCGCTGGATTTTTATGCGCTTGAATATGAGAGTGTCGGCGTACAGCTCATACAGTTCATCATTTCATAAATCTTACGGAGTATCTTTCTCTCGAACGTTCCTAACAGCCTCTCATCACTGATGGTCAATGTCCACGTTTCTCCGCCATACATTAGGACGGTAAGGATGAGGGACTGATAGACCGTTATTTTCGTCGGGCGACAGAGGGCTCTACTTCTCAATTGCCTATTGAGCCCGTAGTAACACCTGTTGGCAAGAGTTAATCTCCACTTAATCTCAAGGCTGACATTATTGTTGGTATTACTGGGTAAACGAAATCCTTGACGACTACGAAAGTATAGTTGTAAAAGTTTGTTGACACAAGGTATTTCGTTTTGTCCTCGTTCACCACTAGACCCACTGGTCGAGACTCCCTTTCTAGATTGGAGAATGCTGCACTGACTGCTCGAGCGTTTTTGCCAATGATGTCAATATCATCAGCGTATGGTAGTCGATGTTCGCAGCTCGAATTATTTTCTCCAGCATAAGGTTAACGAAATCGCACGATATGGAATCACCTTGCCTGAGACCTCTTTTGGTATCAAATGGCGTAGAGAGGTCTGTTCCAATTTTTACTGCGGTCATGATGTCGGTCAGTGTCATTTTGCAATGACGAATGAGCTATGCAGGGATTATAAAATCAGACATTGCGGCGTACAAGTGATCCCTAATTGTGCTGTCGAAGGTTTATAATCGACGAATAGATATTGTGTGTGTCGATCTGTCTCTGGTTTCTTCTTTGGTGTATCTGTGTGAATATCTGGTCGATGGTGGATTTACCTGGCCTGAAGCCACACTGATAAGGTCCAGTCAGTTTGTTGGCAATGGGCTTCAGTCTTTCGCACAGTTCGCTCGATAGAACATTATACGCAATATTAAGAAGCTTTATCCCACGGTAGTTTGGGTTAAAATTTGGTTTAGTTAAATTTTAATTAAATTTGGATTTCGGACAAAATTGCTCATAATCTGGTGAAAACTTAAGCAAAACTCGGTCAAAATTAATCATACAATAATTTGGTAAAAATTTTATCAATATACTTTTAGGTGGATTGGGTGTGAAATCCAAACTTTTTTAATTTAATACAACCATGGCGTTGAAGTTGAAACAATTTAACCCTCTAATTTCCAAGCAGGCCTCTAGACAGCCGTCACCAAAACGGGGTTAATAACCACAAGAACAGTAGTGTGGACGTACAACTTGTCATATCATATAGTAAACTGCCCAAACTTTAATAATAATGATTCGACTATGAGCGGCAATGTGTATTACAGCCGCTGGAAGGAATATGGTCCCTGTGTTGTAGCTAGTAGTGCATTGGACTGCTACACTAAGTGTCCGAGGTTCAAATCTCAGCACAGGAGAAATCAGGAGGGCTTAGGCCCTCCATGGGCTGTTGTGCCATTAAAAAAAAAAAAAGGATTAAGAGTCAAAAATGTTTGAAAATCTGAAAAATTTATTATTTAGATTGAGTTTGAGAATTTTGGTTAAAAATAAAAGCATATAAATAAAATATTTCCCGTGGTGCTTACTTTACTTTACTTTTAATGGCACATCAGCCCATGGAGGGCCTAGGCCGAGCTTTTCGCTTTTCGCATCCACTCATATTGTGCGTGTTATATTTGTACAGGAATGGAAGGGACCTACAGTTTAATACCGAATCCGAACGGCGAAGTGAAAAGCTTTTCATAGCAATTTTTACTCTTGTAGGTTTGCCATTGCCCATTGCCTGCCAAGAGGTGATGCCGTGTAGAAAAATTATTTTTTCTACTTTTTGATTTTTTGATTTTGCCTGTGCTGTGATTCGAACCCCGGACGTAGCAGTCCAACGCATTACCACTACGCCACAGCGACCACCGTGGTACTAATGGTATATAAAACAGCCTATGAGTTTGTTAAATTATGAGATGAGAGATAAGATATCTTAAATTATTTAAAAAAAAAATTGCTAACAGGCTCAAACAATCACAATTGCTTTAAGGGGTCCCGACTTCCCGACTTCATAAATACATCCACGCCAATTAATTTTTTTAAGAAAATTATATACCAAAAGTTTAAATAATTTTATTTTGTAAGACTAGTTTACGAATACTAGAATAATTATAACTTTTGATTTAATTATTTTTTAGCGATGTTTTAGCAAGTATTAATTAAAGTGTCAGGCTTTTAACTGATAAATAAGTAGACAAAGACTTTTGTTGTAGAAGATATGTAGATACTTTTGGTTAGCCATCAAAAGTTTAGTTTTGTGAAATCTTACATTTATGCAATAGAAAATATCGAATATAAAAAAATACAGTAAAAAACATTGTATTATGTATAATAAATAAACATTTTACTATGAATTGCTATAATTTGTTGCCTTGTTGTAGTGTAGTGTAATGTTGTTATTATTATTTTTAGCACATACTATATGTACTTCATGTGCTTTAGTTAAAGTGGTAATACAAAAATACATACATTGTATGTACTATAGTATGTATGTACGTAAGATACTCGTATATATTTACTTATTTCAACATGTTATGTTATAAGGCAAAAAATAGCTTAAGTTTACAATAACCGCCAAAAAAAAAAGGTTAGAAAGTTTAAAACTGAACATTTAACTTCCTTGAAGCTAACAAAACTAGTTAGTCACTCTTGACTCATTATTCATGGTTACAAGCGTTAATATTGTACTTTTCAGAAGACTGGCAGGTTGTCGAATGCATACGTATTTTCAAAAACGTCCAGAAATCCATTACACATTGGATAGGGTTGACCAAATGTTATATTCTTTCCGACTAAAACACATTTGTAAGAGTAAGCGACAGGTTTAAATAAAAACTTGAAAATTTTGTTAATGGGTAAAGGTTTTGAATTTATGCTTCAGGCTCGATCAATTCAAAATTAAGGATTTTCTAATAAATCATGAGGCTCAAGCCACTTTTATACTCATTTAATATCCCTGTCTATATAAAGGGTGATTTTTTTGCTACTTGGTTTTTGACGTTTATATTCTTGAAACATCACGCGTGATTCTTGACATGTGTCAAAGTGAAAAATGTTCAGTTTGGTTTGCCATTTCATCCATAATAGACTTACGCCTGAACAACAATTATTGCAAATTATTGAAATTCATTATCAAAATTCGTGCTCTGTGAAAAATGTGTTTCGCAAGCTAATCAACCCACAGAACAGGCAATTCAGCTCATTGTGTCCAAATTTCGCACTAGTTTCACTTTATTGAACATCAATCCACCAAATCGTATCCATAGAGTGCGTACCGAAGAGAATATTACTGCTGCTGTATCCGGCAGTGTTGAAGAAGATCGTGATATGTCCATTCGACGCCGATCGCAGCAATTGCATTTGTGTTATTTGACCACCTGGAAGATTTTACGCAAAGATCTCGGATTAATGCCATACAAAATACAGCTTGTGCAAGAACTGAAGCCAGGCGACCTACCACAACGTCGAATTTTCGCTGAATAGACCTTAGAAAAGCTGGATGAGAATCTGTTTTTTTTTATCACAAAATTGTCTTCAGCGACGAGGCTCAATGGATTTTTGGCCCAATGGATACGTGAATATGCAGAAGTGAAGAAGACAGTGAAGACCAGCCAGAGGCAATTCAGCAGCAACCAATTTATCCCGAAAAAAGTACTGTTTTGTGCGGTTTATTGGGCCGTACTTCTTCATAGACGATGAAGACCCCAACGTTACAGTCAATGGAGAAAGGAACCGTTCGATGATAACACACTTTTTTTTGCCGAAAAAACAAGAAATGTACTTGGCCGACATGTGGTTCCAACCGGACGGTGCCACATGCCACACTGCACGCGAAACCATGCATCAATTGAAAGGCGAATTTGGTGAGCAGTTAATCTCACGTTTTGGTGTAGTCAATTGGCTTCCAAGATCGTGTGATTTGACCCCGTTATACTATTTTTTGTGGGGCTATATTAAGTCTCTTGTCTAAAGGGGCAAGCCAAATACGATTGCTGCTTTCGAAGCCGACATTGAACGCGTCATTGGTGAGATTCCGGCCGAAATGTGTGAAAAAGTGTGTTAAAATTGGACCTTCACTTGAAGCGTAGCCGCGGGCAGCTTACTTTACTTTACTTTTAATGGCACAACAGCCCATGGAGGGCTTAGGCCGAGCTTTTCGCATCCACTATCGTTGTGCGTGTTATATTTGTACATGAATGGAAGGGACCTACAGTTTAATGCCGAATCCGAACGGCGAAGTGAAAAGCTTTTCATAGCAATTTGTACTCTTGTAGGTTTGCCATTGCCAGCCAAGAGGTGGTGCCGTGTAGAAAAACTATTTTTTCTAATTTTTGATTTTGCCTGTGCCGAGATTCGAACCCTGGACACTCTGCGTAGCAGTCCAACGCACTACCACTACGCCACAGCCACAACGCGGGCAACATTTAAGTAAAATTATCTTTAAAAAGTAAAAGGCAGGAGTGGATTTATCGATCCAAATAAAAATTTCATTCTTTACTTTACTTTACTTTTAATGGCACAACAGCCAATGGAGGGCCTAGGCCGAGCTTTTCGCATTTCATTCACTTTTGTAAAATGTCTGTGTTTTTTTTTAATTGTCAAAAACTAATCTCTTCAATAATCACCTTTTATGAAGCATATTATATCTAGCTTTAATTAAATTTGTATGTAATTGCTACAAGTACTAACCAATTGTGGAATTAGACCCATTCTAACTGAAAAATTCTATATACTTAACTGCTATTATGATCGTTGCTCATATATTAAAAGATATTTCAAGGGATCAAATAGATTTAATACCACCCCCCTCTTCCACAACCTCTGGATCTGCTGGTGGCTGCAGGTACAATTTTGTATTTATGATTTTAGAGCTTAACTTCTTAATCGATTATATTAGCAATCAATAGCACACAATCAAGAAGTCTGATTGTAGTTTTTTGTTTCCAGTTCGATAGTCTTTCAGTTTCTTAATTTTGGATATAAAACTGTTTGGCTAAATATTTGTTTTGTTTAGATATTTTATATTAGATGATTTGATATTAAATGTTGTCGGAACAATTCCCAGAAAATGCATATTGTATATTCTTTAACCAAATTAGAGATTGTTATTTAACTGGCACTGCAGTCATAAAGCAAGGAATATGGATTTATTACTAGATATTGAGAGAAGCTCTAGTTCCTAACTCTACCATCACGATTGATCTCATCTGCTCGAAGTAAATTTATTTAATTCAAAGTAAATTGCAAAATGTCCATTCACTCCTAGTTACTTAACTCTTACTTAATCCAACATATGCTCTCTACAATTGCTCTAAGTTTGATTCGATTTGGTGACTTGCTTCTTGCACTTCAGCAGGGTTAAGTTAAGTCAGCTTCCTAATGGAGATATTAAACGCTTCAGTTTTGATCCCATACCATATTAGTGAGAGACTTTCTCGCGGATACTTTACATAGATATATCCTATCCTCACTTACTTTCTGAGATGCTGCGGTGTAGTAAAACTATTCAGATTAGCTAGCTTTTCTTTCACAATACAAACTTGGGACCGGCCACTTTAAAATTTAGATACACCGTTGTCTTACAGCCATCAGAAAGAGATTTTTAGTTCATTCACTTGTCGATAATATGGGTGAAAGACTAAGAATTTGTCTAGAGTCGCTGTAAGAGTAGTCCTCAAAACATATTGATGTGGTGTCTCAAAAATTGTATACTAAATAATTTAGTATACAATTAGGTTCATATTTATAACGGGTTTTCCAATAGGCACATAACAATTTAGTAGGTATTTAAATAAAACACAGAATAATTGGGATATCAGGCTTAAATTTATTGCATGTAGAGTATGCAGCTCATATGACTACCATGAGCACGTTTGCAGCGAACGATTCTTTGGGGCCAATATTCCACCGGGGCCTCTTCCTGCAAGGATGAAGACGGAAATCTGGTGACAGATGTCAAGGGCATAATGAGATTATGGAGAGAGTACTTTTCGCAGCTGCTTAATGGCGATGACGGCAATAATCCCGCCACTGCGGAATCCACTCCGGAAACCCCAATCACTGACGGCGTTGAAGTACCGCCGCCTGACTATGAGGAGGTCTTAACCGCCATTGCTCGGCTGAAAAACAATAAGGCTGCAGGTGCAGATGGCCTGCCTGCTGAGTTGTTTAAGACCGGAGGCGAAGAGCTCAAAAAACACATGCATGAGCTTCTATGCAGAATATGGTCAGATGAAAGCATGCCAAGTGATTGGAACCTCAGCGTACTCTGCCCAATCCATAAGAAAGGTGATTCTTAATATTGCATATAAGGTTCTATCAAGCGTACTGTGCGAAAGACTGAAGCCCATCGTCAACAAACTGATTGAACCTTATCAGTGTGACTTCAGGCCTGGTAAATCCACCATCGACCAGATATTGACACTACTCCAAATCCTGGAAAAGACCCGAGAAAAACAGATCGACACCCATCATCTATTTGTCGATTATAAAGCCGCGTTCGACAGCACGATTAGGGATCACTTGTACGCCGCGATGTCTGATTTTAGTATCCCTGCAAAGCTCATTCGTCTTTGCAAAATGACACTGACCAACACCACCTTACTTACTTACTTCTCGTCGAGTGGGTCTAGTGGTGAACGAGGACAAAACGAAATACCTTGTGTCAACAAACAAAGAGCCACGGCGTCTTGGACAAAATGGCACTCTTGACAACTACACTTTTGAAGTCGTCAAGGATTTCGTATATCTAGGATCCAGTATAAACACCAACAATAATGTCAGCCTTGAGATCAAGCTGAGACTAACTCTTGCCAACAAGTGTTACTACGGGCTCAGTAGGCAATTGAGAAGTACAGCCCTCTCTCGACCGACGAAAATAACGCTCTATAAGTCCATCATCCCTCCCGTCCTAATGTATGGCGCAGAGACGTGGACATTGACCATCAATGATGAGAGGCTGTTAGGAGCGTTCGAGAGGAAGATACTCCGTAAGATCTACGGTCCAGTATGCGTGGACGACGTGTATCGAATAAAATGGAACGATGAGCTGTATGAGCTATACACCGACACTGACATATTCAAGCGGCTTCGCTGGCTGGGTCATGTTGAGCGAATGGAAGAAAGCGCTCCGGCTAGAAGGGTGTTTTATTCGAACCACGGTGGAGGAACACGCAGAAGGGGACGTCCTAATATCCGTTGGAAAGAGCAGGTGCAGGGCAACCTGACTGCACTTGGCCTTAACAACTGGCGCCAGTGGCGCGCATAGCAGAGGTGACTGGCGAAGCTTTGTAGAGGCGGCCAAGACCGATCATCGGTTGCAGTGCCAGTTAAGTAAGTAAGTATTCCACCACTCTTCCACACATATCGGCCGGAACGTTAGCAATATCTCATTCGATATTATTCCTGAGCTCATCTAACGTAGTTGGCTTGTTGGCATAAACCAACGACTTAACGTGAACACATAAAAAGAAATTCAACTGCGTTAAATCCATGAGTGAAGTGGCCATTTGACTAGACCATTTATCCAGATTACACGTTTATTGAACTTTCCCATCAATAAATAGATAAATTGTTTGGCCAGCTGTGTGCCATGTGGTACCATCTTGTTGGAACCACATACTACTAATGTCAATTCTATCCAATTTTGGCCAAAAAAAATATTCCAACATGGCACATGTTTTAAAGTGTTTACTAACGAGCAATTTAAGTTTTGTTAAAATTAAGAGTAGATGAATGATAAATCTGTTAGGCCTCTGAGCTTCGTCCTCTTAAGACGTCGTTCTATTGTAACTGGTTCGGAGAATGTAGATGTTTCTTCATTTATGTGGTGTTGAAGTCAATCACAATGCATAGTTATAACTTGGAGAGCTCAGAATAAGCATCCTCTTGCTTCACTTGGAAGTATCTCTTTTGCTGGTATGATTTTTATAATTTGACATTACTCGATAGGTAGTTGTAATTCCTGACAATCTTTGTCGAAAGTCTGCCCTATATCTAAAAACACGGCAAAACAAAATTTTTCTCTTAATATAATTTTTCAGTAACTTCAGATGATCGTCAAACTTGGTCTATAGTGGAATGTATAAGTATAAGTTTCTTTTCCTCAATGATTGGTTGAAGTCGATTAAGTAACAATTTTTCAAAGACATTTGACAGTATTGGCAGCATAGAGATAAGTCTGGGTGATGACACTTCTTGTGGCGCTTTACCTGGGTTGGGAAGCATTATTACTTCAGCCATTTTCCAGAGGTTCGGAAAATATCGAAGTTTGAATATTATACACAGTTCTTATATTTTCAGCAATTATCTGGGGTATTTGTTTTAATATTCCTGCTGTTATTAGGTCAAAACGTGGACTTTTTTCAATTTTAGATTTTACTTCACTAAGAGTGCATTGCACAGTGTTTATCGTAGTCTCTCATAGATTCTGTTTCCAAATGTGACAATACTATATCTATACCATCATTAGTCGTGAAGGTTTTCATTAGATAGCCTTTTCAATGTTAGTTTTGGTTCAGTTACCATTAGCCTTTTTTATTGGAAGAATCGTTAATACTTATGATAACAATGTAAGCCTTGAATGATGTTTTATCATTGCCAGATCAAAAACAAAAATTTAAGGATGCGTTTTTATTTAAATACAAAATTGTTATGTCCCTATTGAAAGACACCTTATGGGTTTATCTGATACTTAAATGCTTGCAGCATAAAGTTCAGAAAATTAATTTCTCCACTAACACGTCCGTGTATAAATTTTTCCATATGTAAGTAGTTACAAAATGTGGTTGCATTTAATATAAAAACATCAAGACCGTATGTGGGAAGCTTTAAGTTGGATGCATTGTTGCAGAGGCTGCTGCCAAAGCTGCTCAGATGTGTAAAATTATTTAACATGGCAATATGTAAATAGCAACAGCAGAAGCAGCAGCAGCAGCAGCAGCAGAAGCAGAAGCTCATGTGTATCTGTTCAGTTGTTGTTGTTTGTTGTTATTGTTTCGTTGCTACTAGCATATTTGATTTAAAGCATTTGAACTTGAAAATTATTTTCGCTGCATGTGCAACTTAGTATGCAGTAAATATATATTTACACACCATACATATATATGTATGTATGTACAGGGTGGGGTGCGCCATCTTTTATGTTGGTATGTAAACATTGAATAATTTTAACATTTATCAACCGATTGACTTGAGTAAACATGTTTTTGAAACGTCAATTCAGTACAATTTTTAACCATGAATCGCTTCACACCGAAAAAACTCAAGGTGCATATCGTCGAAAATATCATGGCCAACAAGCACCGTCTAACAAGACTATTCATAGTTTAGTGTATAATTTTGTTGAGCACGGAACAGTGGAAGATGATGTAAGAGAGAGTTTGCCGAGAACCCGCATGTATCGTATCGTCACCGCTCTCAGCATTTTGCGGTAGTGGAACCACCTTGTGCCATATTTTGAAAGATGATTTGAATTTGTTAAAGTGCAATTGATCCAAAGAATAGTGCCGAAAGACCGTCCTCGTTGCTTGGAATACGGCCAAAGAGTCGCTTGAACCTGATTCTTTGTAAGGAAATTTGATGACCGACGAGGCCTATTTCGCACTCTATGGCACCGTTAACAAGCTACATTGCCGCATTTGGGGAACGGAAACGACACACGAGTCCCATAGAAACCCGTCTAAAAAGTGACGGGTTGGGTAAGTGTTTGCGCCAAAACCTTCATTGAATCATTTTTCTTCAGAAAAGACGAAACAGTCGATGGGAATCGATATCGGTGGATGTTGGCTCATTATGTCTCCCCACCTTCATTGAATCATTTTTCTTCAGAAAAGACGAAACAGTCGATGGGAATCGATATCGGTGGATGTTGGCTCATTATGTCTCCCCACAAATGTGTTTAAAAGGTTTGAACGGTTACTGGTTTCAACAAGACGTTGCCACTCTGCAAATCAAACAACATTGCAGTTTCTGCAATGAAAATTCCCTGAATGTGTGATGTCAAAAAATGCCGACATTGACTGGCCACCCAGATCACAAGATTTAACCACTTCGGACATCTTTTTTGTGGGGTTATTTGAAAAGCAAAGTGTACGCCAGCAAGCCTCAGAGCATTTGCGAGCTCATGGCAAACATTAGTGCCGAAATCATCGCTATACCGCCCGAGATGCTCGAAAAAGTGATGGAAAACGCAGCAAAAAAAAGGCACATTTTGCCTTGGTCAATAACTGCGGCCACTTGATTGATGTTGTATTCGAAAACTAGGTCAGGGACGAGATTAAATGAAAATATCTCATAAATGGAAAACGGGTGCGTGTTTTTTTTTCAGTTATTCAATATTCACATACCGACATAACAGATGGCGCACCCTGTATACCTATATATATATATATATATATATATATACAATATATTTTTGTATTCCTATAATCTTTTCGTATTGTTGTTTTCGTATTTTGTTTACTTGGTTCACCTTGAATTGCTCGAAGTACTGCTGTGAAAAAGTTGGTAGAGTACAAAAAAGGGTAATGCACTTAATAAGTACCCACAAATATTGTGCATACTTACATATTGTACATACATATGTATGTAACTATGCAAGTAAAAGGAAATACTCGTAAGTGCAAAGTTGTAAATGTAAAAGAGAAAGAGAAAGAAAAAGAGTTAAAAAGCGAAAAAGAAGGAAAGAGACAATTGCAATTGTCAGCGTTTTTCATGGTAATTAAATCACAGAAACATCACATTCAACAGACAACATCAGCAACAACCATGATTATGTTGTACTTGTATGTGTGCATGTAGATGCCAACAATTATGCACATACAACAAAATACTTAGCAACTGAACCACAGCATTTATTTTTTCTCTTTTTTTCTGTTGATATCTTTTGATTATTTAATTTCTTTAATGGTTTTTCTTTTGTGCCACACACACACACACACACATACACACATGCACACATGCACACGTTTAAATGTCATGATCATCACCGCTTCAAATCATCGCAAATCATCACATTCACCGTTACAAATGTAATGTGTGTATAAGCAGGAAAATATCATGCCATCTCTTTCATTTCCGATTCAATAACACTTACATTTTGTTTCTTTTTACACAAAAAAAGAAGTTTATTGACATGATACGCAGTTTGACAGTTTGATGACATTTATGGTTGTTTTGTAAACAAAAACAATAATTGCAGTTAAATTGAAACTACATATAACTGGATTTAAATTAACAACAAAAATGCTGTTGAAGAGTTCGTTAACTTATGTTTTTGTCCGCCGTAAAACAGAAAACAACAAATACAATCTACATATACAAAATTTGGCATATTTTGAAAAACAATTCATTCATTGAAAATCAGTTTTTCACACATTCTTAAAGCGTTTCACAAAGAATTTCTCACAATTTATAGTACGTACGTTTTGTTATCATCATGACTGAAATTTTATGGCAACAACAAATACCAGGTACTAAATGAATAACCATTTTTTAAGAAATAAACTATTAACTGATAAGTGTGTGAATAAGTCTGGGTGCAAGCAGTATTATTCACTACTGTTGACTGTTGTTGATTTATGCAAATAAGCTGGAATTTGTGTCATCAACGTCCACTTTCTTGCTTGCCATTTAAAATTTGTTTGCTTTCCGTTTTCTCTTCTTAGCTTTATAAGGGTTTTTTCCTTCACAAAATTAACAAGTTTTAGACAATTAATTTATTGTTATTTCAGAGAACCAAAAAAGAAAAATTGCCATTCAGATATGTTGTCGCAAAGATTGACCTGATTTCTAAAGAGAATTTAACAAGTTATAAACCACAACTTAAACTAATGAAACTACTGATATGTGAATATAATTTTTATACTTATCAGTTTAGGTAACGAAAGAAAAATAAATTCTCAATAGGCTTAGAAAAAAGATAAACTTTGTAGATTACACTATATCATAACTGCACTACACTATATCATAACTCATAACTCCAGCGGCTTCGCTGGCTGGGTCATGTTGAGCGAATGGAAGAAAGCGTTCCGGCTAGAAGGGTGTTTTATTTGAACCACGGTGGAGGAACACGCATAAGGGGAAGTCCTAATCTGCGTTGGAAAGACCAGATGCAGGGCAACCTGACTGCACTTGGCCTTATCAACTGGCGCCAGCGCGCGCACAGCAGAAGTGACTGGCGAAGCTTTGTAGAGGCGGCCAAGATCGATCATCGGTTGTAGTGCCAGCTAAGTAAGTAAGTAAGTACTATATCATAACTTTATTATACAATATTAGGTCTGTTCCCGTACCACAACGCGGGTGAAAGCGTTCACGCAAAACAGCTTAAAAAGCGAGTACGGGACTCGAAAAACTTGCAAATGAAGGTGATGATGAGAGGTCAATTATCTTGTCCTTCTTGCACCAAATAGCCTGTACTTTTTTCGGGTAAAAACGTTTAATTAAAACTACTCTTATCAACTGTTTGGTTTTTATCAGCTGTTTTGTGGTTGTGAAAATAATTTGCAAATTTAGAAATAACTAAGAATTTTCGAAAAAATATAAGTTTTATTTAGAAAGGAAAATGTTCAAATATTACTTGAAAACTTATGTCTTTGTCTTCTTCTTCTTTTAATGGCACAACAGCCCATGGAGGTCCTAGGCAGAACCTTTCGCATCCACTCATGCCGTGGGTGTTATTTTCGTACATGAATGGAAGGGACCTAGTTTTATGCCGAATCCGAACAGCTAAGTGAAACATTTTTCATACTTTTTACTCTTGTAGATTTGCCATTGTCTGCCAAAAGGTGTTGCCGTGTATGTCTTGGTATATTTGTTAATTGGTTTACTACAATTCCCGGCAAGTTTCTGATTTTACAATTTTGTTCCGGCAAGAAATCTGGTTTTTTACGTTCCCGTACTAAGTATGTGCATTCTTATCTCTCACGAAGAGTATTTTCAGTTTACTCTCTTTCTTTGTAAAATAGTAAGGGAAACATAGTCCTATTATTATAGGACTATTATTATAGGACTATGTTCATGATCACTGCGGCAGCGAGAGCAATGAATCCTCCTTATGTAGGTGTAAGGTCATTCGTTAGGTGTAAGTATTATGCGGTTGCAGAAAGGTATACCTTAAGTAACAAAGGCCCTCATAATACCTTCACGGTGATATGCTCTGGTATTTCTTCGTCACCGCATGTTCAACAAATATCGTCCAAATTCAGTTTTTACAATAGGTAACACATTTTTGTCATCTGACAGTAATTTTGAAAATTCATCAAATATTTAGATAATATAACAAACTTAATATAGGAATAACTTACACAGTTACCCATATATTTTTCTGAGATTACAGCTTACTTACTTACTTAGCTGGCACTACAACCGATGATCGGTCTTGGCCGCCTCCACAAAGCTTCGCCAGTCACTTCTGCTATGCGCGCGCTGGCGCCAGTTGATAAGGCCAAGTGCAGTCAGGTTGCCCTGCACCTGGTCGTTCCAACGGAGATTAGGACGTCCCCTTCTGCGTGTTCCTCCACCGTGGTTCGAATAAAACACCTTTCTAGCCGGAGCGCTTTCTTCCATTCGCTCAACATGACCCAGCCAGCGAAGCCGCTGGAGTTTTATACGCTTGATTATGTCAGTGTCGGCGTACAGCTCATACAGCTCATCGTTCCATCTTATTCGATACACGTCGTCCACGCATACTGGACCTTACGGTAGATCTTACGGAGTATCTTCCTCTCGAACGCTCCTAACAGCCTCTCATCATTGATGGTCAATGTCCACGTCTCTGCGCCATACATTAGGACGGGAAGGATGAGGGACTTATGGAGCGTTATTTTCGTCGGTCGAGAGAGGGCTCTACTTGTCAATTGCCTACTGAGCCCGTAGTAACACCTGTTGGCAAGAGTTAGTCTCCGCTTGATCTCAAGGCTGACATTATTGTTGGTGTTTATGCTGGATCCTAGATAAATGAAATCCTTGACGACTTCAAAAGTGTTGTTGTCAACAGTGACATTTTGTCCAAGACGCCGTGACTCTTTGTTTGTTGACACAAGGTATTTCGTTTTGTCCTCGTTCACCACTAGACCCACTCGACGATCGACGAGACTCCCTTTCCAGGTTGGAGAATGCTGCACTGACTGCTCGAGCGTTTTTGCCAATGATGTCAATATCATCAGCGTATGCTAGCAGCATGACACTCTTGTAGAAGATAGTGCCAGAGATGTTCGTGTCGATGTTCGCAGCTCGAATTATTTTCTCCAGCATAAGGTTAAAGAAGTCGCACGAAAGGGAATCACCTTATCTGAAACCTCTTTGGGTATCAAATGGTGCGGAGAGGTCTGTCCCAATTTTCACTGCGCTGGTGGTGTTGGTCAGTGTCATTTTGCAAAGACGAATGAGCTTTGCAGGGATACCAAAATCAGACATTGCGGCGTACAAGTGATCCCTAATCGTGCTGTCAAAGGCGGCTTTATAATCGATAAATAGATGATGGGTGTCGATCTGTTTTTCTCGGGTCTTTTCCAGGATTTGGCGCAGTGTGAATATCTGGTCGATGGTGGATTTATCAGGCCTGAAGCCACACTTACAGATTACAGCTTATCTAACTTTTAAAATGCCTGTGGAAAAATAGGCAAGTTTCAAGAGAATTTACTTTTGAGGAATTTATAAATTTACTTTCCGCATCCCAGAAGCCACGGGCCCTCTGAAACGGCTATCGGGACCGGAGAGAATCCCGCCGTTCCCCATCACTCGTCCGGCGTGTCCATATCGTTAATATTCGACATAAAACTGTAGGTCCCCATTCATATAAAATATAGCTTCCACAACATAAATGGAAGCGAAGAGCTCATCCTACTTAGATCATAATGGTTTGTTGTGCCATTAAATAAGAAGAAGTTTTATTAAAAGCTTAGGACACTTTTAAAATAGTTTGAAGTTAATACCTTTAAAGGTTGGTGCCAAGTTGAAAGAGTACCACTCTGCAGTCATAGTGTACACGTTCGGTTTAACACCGATCTGTTTTCATACTCCGTTAAGCAAAATTCAATGATTTAGCCGTGTCCATGCATTCATGTAAAGCTTTTCTAGAGTTTCCCCTCGTAAACCGAATTTGACAGAATTCCTTTGTCGGTAGCAGAGCAATGCATGATATTAGTCACGTCTAGTTAGTATACAATGTGTGAAAAAGTGTGTTAAAATTGGACCTTCAGAATGGACCACTTGAAGCATAGCCGTGGGCAACATTTAAGTGAAATTATCTTTAAAAAGTAAATGGCAGGAATTGATTTACCGATCCAAATAAAAATTTCATTCTTTACTTTTACTTTACTTTTGATGGCACAACAGCCCATGGAGGGCCTAGGCCGAGCTTTTCGCATCCACTCATGTTGTGCGTGTTATATTTGTACATGAATGGAAGGGACCTACAGTTTAAAGCCGAATCCGAACGGCGAAGGAAAAGCTTTTCATAGCAATTTTTACTCTTGTAGGTTTGCCATTGCCTGACAAGAGGTGGTGCCGTGTAGAAATATTATTTTTTCTACTTTTTTTTTTTTGATTTTGCCTGTGCCGAGATTCGAACCCCGGACACTCTGCGTAGCAGTCCAACGCATTACCACTACGCCACAGCGACCACTAAAATTTCATTCGCTTTTGTAAAACTTCTGTGTTTTTTTTTTCATTTTCAAAAACTAAACTCTTATAAAAATCACCCTTTACAAGCATTTAATGCGGCGAATTTGTATGAATTTGCACATTTGTGGTTTTTATTTATTTGTTTTCTTTTTATCTGACAATGTCAAAACGTAATTCAATGCTTCCATTTTTATCCAAATTACTAACAAAGAACTGAGTCGGGTGTTGCAATTTTAAGATCGCTTACTGAAATTTTCGGTCACAAAATTCGTCCCACCAGACAGGCTGTGCATGTCAACATATTCACTATTGCATGTTCCTGTGCCAGTGAGACAACGCACCGATTGAAGTACCGAAAATATAGAAGCCTTAACTGCTTCAGTTAAAAAAAAAATGTCAAATCAGTCGATTCCACGCCATTCACAGGAACTGGAAATTTCTCAGTCCACATTGTGGAAAATATTGCGTAAAGACCTTGGCCTACACCCTAACAATATCAAATTAACGCAAGCAGTGAAGCCTCGTGGTCATTAGAAGCGCCGAAACTTCTCAGATTGGGCTCGGTAAAAGTTTGAAGAAAATCATGAATTTCATCGAAAAATCATCTTCAGCGATAAAGCTAATTTTTGGCAAAGGGCTTTGCCAATAAGCAAAATATGCGTTGTTGGACGGCAACAAACTCTCATGTGTGGAGGTGTAATTGGGCCGTATTTTTTCACGCGATGAAAATGATTGCCATGTTAGGGTCAATGGAGTTCGCTATCGTGGCATGTTGGGTGACTATTTTTGGCCTGAATTGGATGGAATTGACACCAGTGGTATGTGGTTCTAACAAGAGGTGAGTGGTCCGGTATAGTCTACTAGAGAACTACAGAGATTAAAAATCCGAGCTTTTAAGGTTTTTAAGAGGTGTGGGAACTCAAAAGAGCCTGAGGCTTTTTATGACTTTGTGAACATTAAACGAAAAAATACTGAGGATGAATTATCACATTTAATATCATTAAAGATATCTTTTTTACCCGGACCTGATAACATCCCCAGCTGTTTTCTTAAAATGTGTGCAGATTTTCTATACAAGCCTCTAACGGAAATTTTTAATGCATCATTAAAATCTGGTAATTTTCCTGCTTGTTGGAAAGATTCATTTTTAATTCCACTTCAGAAATGTGGCACAAAGTCTGACAAATTATCGAGGCATAGCTAAATTAAGTGCTATACCTTAATTATTTGAAGCACTCATCACCGATCAACTCTCCTTTTATGTTAAATCCTTTATTTCCCTAAATCAGCATGGGTTTTTCAAGGAGAGATCCACTGTAACAAACCTTTTAGAATTTGTGCTATTATAACGGGCGCCATTTACACTGTCTTTAGTAAAGTTTTTGACAAAGTAAATCATAATCTTTTACTAATGAAACTTGACCGAATTGGCTTTCCTCGAGCTTTTATTGACTGGATTAAATACTATTATTGTAACCGGAAACAAAGGGTTCTTTTCAAGGACACTGTCTCTCGCAATATTGATGTTTCTTCTGGGGTCCCCCAAGGCAGTAATCTTGGACCAATTCTTTTTTCACTCTTTCGCTTTTTTCTAGAAATGATCTTCCATCAATTATTCGATTCTCTAAAGTTTTGATGTTTGCAGATGATGTAAAGCTTTTTTTTACCACATTATTCACCCGTGACTCAAGATCAAGAGGTCGCTGTGGCGTAGTGGTAGTGCGTTGGAGTGTCGGGGGTTCGAATCTCGGCACAGGCAAAATCAAAAAAAGTAAAATAAATAATTTTTCTATACGGCACCACCTCTTGGCAGGCAATGGCAAACCTACAAGAATAAAAATTGCCTATGAAAAGCTTTTCAATTCGCCGTTCGGATTCAGTATTAAACTGTAGCTCCCTTCCATTCATGTACAAATATAACACGCACAACATGAATGGATGTGAAAAAGCTCGGCCTAGGCCCTCCATGGGCTGATGTGCCATTAAAAGTAAGTAAAGTTAAGACTCAAGATCTATTACAGAGTGATTTAACTTCACTTTCTGACTGGCGTTCTTTAAATTTGATGACTTTGAACCTGGAGAAATGTAAATTTATGATTTTTTTCACCGAGGGTGCCATTGGTGGCAAATTATTATATTGGCACTAAACCTCTGGCTAGAGTCTTCAATTGTGTGGATCTTGGGGCGACTATGGACCCTAAACTTCGCTTCGATTTACATATAAACACATGGATAAATAAAACCAAAGGTGTCTTAGGTTTTATTAAGAGATGGTCAAAGGAATTTAACGATTTTTATATTACTAAAATGTTATATATTTCACTTGTCCGACCGATTTTAGAATATGCTTCGAATGTTTGGTGTCCGCGATACAGTTGTTATAATAATAACGTGTAGTCTGTTCAAAAACAGTTTCTTTTATTTGCTTTACGAAATTTGAACTGGAACCCCTTAACGAAGCATCCTCCTTATAAAGATGGTTTAAAATTACTCAATTTGCCTTCACTTGAAAGTCGAAGAGTTATGTTGAAGGTGTGTTCAAATTGTTGAATGGATGGACAGACTCTCCATATCTATTAAATGAACTGTGCATTGGTGCTCCTAGTCGCGTTTCTAGAAACCGTATACCTATCAAGTTAAGTCTCTGTAAAACAAATTATGCACTGTTGGATCCTGTGCGTTATATGTGCAATGATTTCAATAATCTTTATGTGCTAATATTAACGGGAATATATTACCCTTAAATAATCTTTGTTATCTCATTTAAATTAATACTAACTAATGTTCCACGCAGCTGTTGATAAGCGAAATATGTAGCTGCTATTGACGTTTCCACCTGATTCGTGAAAAGCATCGCAGTCCGGACTGTGATTGTTACGGTCACCGGTCCGTGCGCCCGCGAATGGGATGAGCCCCACGGTCGAATAGCGCGGGTAGAGGGTCCCGCCCTATGTCACACAGCTGTTCACACAATTGATCTATTCAAGGGGAAGTTTGATAGTCGTGTAATCTCGCGAATTGGTCCAGCCTCCCTTATGCTATTTAACGCCGTTGGGTTTCTTTTTATGGGTTAATGTTAAGTCGTTGGTTTATGCCAACAAACCAATAACGTTAAAGGAGCTAAGGAACAATATCGAACGAGAAATTGCCAACGTTCGGGCCGATATGTGTGGAAGAGCGGTGGAAAATTGACTCTAAACAATCGATCGCTGGAAACGTGCTCGCGGTGGCCGTATGAGCGATATCGAATTCCATACTTGAATGCACCATGTGTACTACAGCTGGAATAAATTTAAGTCGATATCTCAATTATTCTATGTTTTATTTAAATACAAATATAGTATGTTTACGCAATTATATGTACAAAGATTGCTCTACCCATGCTACAAACCGGTCCCCTCTTCAACTTATGTAGACATCAATGAATGAAATACAATTGTACATACATACTTATGTACATGTAAATAAGTTGAATGTAAAAGTGTACTTTAAAATACTTTCCAATACTTTCAAAAGTAAATACATACACACATACATAACGCTACCTTAATTTGCTACGGCCCTAACACGCATTTTCCAAATTTTTCAAGAGAAGCCAACCACTTTTTTAAACTTTAATATTTTCAGTACTTTTTTTTCAAAACTTTTAATTTTAAGTTAAAGAAGTACGACTTAAGTCTTTTGTGTATTGCTTCAAAATGTTTGGCAGATATGCAGAGGGATGCTAATCATAATCCATCTAATACTCGAATTTGATAAAATTGATATAAGAGCTATAGCAAATTAAAGCAGTATGTTTAAAATATGTACATATTTACAATTTAAACGAACTTGCTAACTTCAAAAACATATCAAGCAATAATCACTTTCAGAATTTAGGGCAAATGCGTGCTTAACATTTTCAAACTTGGCGACTTATAAAAAAGAAAGACATACATACATAATAAGTATAAAAATGGGTGCGTAAGAATCTGCACTAAGAAGATTTTGCAAAAATACAATAACAACAACGGATTCTTTACACCTAGGCAATATTCTTTATATGTTATGTACATAGTCATAAGGTAAATGACTGCGGGGGTCGTAGCAAAATGCACGATGATTATGGCTCATCAAAATGTTGTTTTAAAAATAATTACTTCACATGTTCAATTATTTATTTATATGAAGTATGAGCTCATCTTCTACTTAATATCAGATTATAGATCTCAAAATAAGTTAAAAATGGAAGTGTATATCTACATATATGTACATATGTCTGCCATGTTTAGTAAAATCTTTGATGATGATGCCAGTCTAGCAAATTCCAAAAAGTTGAAATAGCCACTACAAATTTGTAAACAAATACAAATTTTGAAAAATCATCTTCAAATGTCGAAGTGCCAAATCTATAAATAAAACAAAGTAGGTACGAAAAGTGGAATATTAAAAAGGTTTTACACACACCTATTTGTCAAAATTGGAATTGGTTTTTCGAAAGTTAACCACAGAAACATCGAAAAGAAAATGATGACAAGTGAGGAAAAAGTTTGACTTTACATAACTTTTAATTGTTTTTCTGTTCATTGTTATTGTTAATTTCAATGTTAATATTTACAAAACAACAATTTATCACGTTTCAGTACAGCTCCGTCTTAGCTACAATACATAAATATTTCACACTCGAAGTATTTGGTTTCTACCGCCACATACCTCAAGCCGCTCGAGTGCGTACTTTGCATTTCGTATTAACGTAGTTTACTACCAACTAAGTATGCCACTTTTGAGTTATTGAGTTACTAAGCGCGTATTTACATACGAAAAATACGATATTGAAATCACAGCGCGCGTATTCACAATTGCCTAGACACTTGTTTTTTGGATATATTTCAAGTTTTTTGTAGCGCCTTTTTCGCACTTAGTTGTTTAGACTTTGTGAGTCGCATTACATTTGCATAAATGGCTTTGACTTTTGACGTACGAGTACATAGGTATTTGCGTATTGCAATGTATCGTGGAATATCTAAAAAGAGAAAATTTTCCTTGACAAGAACGTGCACTGCATTTTAATTCAATATCTTTATAAAGCTGCCTATATACGATTTGATCAACAGATCGTAATCTGATCGATTACCTTTTGTTATAAAAAATTAAGTACTTAAACTACTTAGATCTAGACAAATGAGTCAATTGACATTGTATTCAAAACCATTCGAATCTATTTTATTTTTATTTTTTATATTAAATTAAAATTAGTGGTATTCACGATGTGATATATTTGGCGTTATACTGTGTCTTTTTGATAAAAATGATGTCAAAAATACGAGCAAATGTCTGATTAAAAGCACTTTCAATAAGAAAGCAGTTGGCTTAAGTCATTGAAAAAATTATGCTAAGTATCTTAAAAAAAGGTCCACAACAATTTAAAATAATAAATTATTTATTGCGCAACTTAGAAGTGGTTTTCAAGAAGAAATAAAACTCATATAATTTAATGTTATGGCCAAGAATTTAGCGTTATTATAAAGATAAGGATTTGCCATTATGTTTTAAAAACTTTGCAGCAATTGGAGGGTATGTCAGTAATAACGCGCCGAATATTCTCTTCCAAGGACTCAATCGTCTCGGGCTTATCTGCGTAGACAAGTGACTTCACATAACCCCCCAACAAATAGTCCAGCGGTGTTAAATCGCACGATCTTGGAGGTCACGCCACTGGCCCACGAAGCGTGATAATGCGCTCACCAAAAGTTTCCTTCAATAAATTGATTGTTTTGTTGGCTGTATGCCATGTAGCGCCGTCTTGGTGGAACCAAAGGTCGTTGGAACCACATCAACATCCTCCAATTCAGGCACGAAAAAGTCATTAATCATGGCTCTATAGCGTTCCCCATTGACTGTAACATTACGACCGGCTTCATCTTTGAAGAAATATGGACCAATGATTCCCTCTGCGCATAGAGCACTCCAAACAGTGACTTTTTGAGGATGTAACGGCGTTTCAATAATGGCTTTTGGATTATGATCACTCTAAATGCGACAATTTTGCTTATTAACGTACCCATTCAACCAAAAGTGAGCTTCATCGTTAAACAAAATTATCTTGTAAAAATCGAGCGAACCGACCCATTATTTTGGTAATAAATTTGCACTATTTGCAAACGTTGTTCAGGCGTAAGTCTATTCATTATGAAATGGCATAAATCAAGTGACAGCTATCAAAAAGACCAACTCCGAACACTCTTTATATGAAAGTAACGAGCAATTTTTTTATAATAGAATATAAATTTAATTTTTAAACTAGATAATTCCCATTGTATTTTCTAGTTGATTGTGTCTCCGAGGTCACAGTGTTTTATTTTGCTAAGTCGTCGTTGTAAGTTAGCCGTATCCAGAAGTTTACAGGCTTCATTATTTGCATGCATATTTAACCTTTTCTTGTGGTTCGTTGCAATTCGGTTGATTGTGACTACTTAGGTCTAGGTGCAAGTCGCTGATTCTTATGTACCACAGAGCATTTACTATGCATCGCAGTACTTTGTTCTGAAAAGTTTGTATGATATTGATATTACTATGTTTAGCACAGTCCTAGAGTTGAATGTCATCGCTCCACACAGGTTTAAGTATCTGTCAGTAAATAAGAAGTGGTCGCTGTGGCATAGTGGTAATGCGTTGGACTGCTACGCAGAGTGTCCGGGGTTCGAATCTCGGCACAGGCAAAATCAAAAAATCAAAAAATAGGAAAAATTATTTTTCTACACGGCATCACCTCTTGGCAGGCAATGGCATCACCTACAAGAATAAAAATTGCCTATGAAAAGCTTTTCAATTCGCCGTTCGGATTCAGTATTAAACTGTAGCTCCCTTCCATTCATGTACAAATGTAACACGCACAACATGAGTGGATGCGAAAAGCTCGGCCTAGGCCCTCCATGGGCTGATGTGCCATTAAAAATAAAGTAAAAGTAAATAAGAAGTTTTTTGCTGATTGAAAGAGCTGATGTTTTTCCGATCAGCACAGCAAAGCTTTTTGAATTATTTATTTCTTCTTTTTGTTCTTCCATCGAAACTTTATATGTAGCATCATACCCAGATATTTGGCTGTATCTGAGCAGGGGATTTGGACATAGTTTATGTAAATTGGACGACAACGAGTAGTTCTTTTATAAGTAAAAGTCTATATGAATTGATTTTGTTGTGTTCAATTTTACATTCCACATTTTGCTCCATTTCGCATTTTCTTCAACAGTCTTTTGAAGTTTTACAGACGCTTCTTCTGCGGTTTTGCCCACTCCAAGAAGAGCTGTATCGTCGGTAAAAGTAGCAGTAAGTTGGTTTGGAGTAGTTGGTAGGTCTCGCGTGAATAATATAAGTAGATGGAGAAGTGGGCCTAACACGCTTACCTGTGGTACACCTCGCTTCCATCAAAACATTTTCTCTTCAAACGTTTGACAATTCCACAGAATTCATGAGCTTACATTTTTCAATATTGGTTGGAGGCGTGTGAGAAATATTTTTCCAATTAGTTTGGACATCATTGGTAACAAAGAAATTTTTAATAATAACTAATACAAAAAATTTACTTTAATTTTGCATAGAAATAGAGGCAAAACAAAAAACTACAAATTAAATTAAAGTGTTTTTATTAATAGTTAATTTTACACAAAACATGTATTTTTCTTTGGTACCTAAATGATTTATTTTTGGCTAAACACAACAAACACTAAAATTAAGCCATTTAACAAAACAACAACGAAGATCTGCCACATAACTATGTAAACTTAAGCAAATCTTTACTTGGTGTATGTGTTTTCTATTATTATTTTTTTGTTTTGTTTTTTAAATAATAATAATACTTAATAAGCAAACATGAATTATGTAAACAAAGGCGCGTGGCACCGCCACAGCAACCCACACAACACCATTCATTGCCTGAGTTGTTGTTGCTTGGGTTAATTTATGTTTATTTTTATGTTCATTTTCCTAAATAAAAATAATTATAATTTGCAGTCGCATTCGTTGTACTTTTTCTTGGGAACTTTTCACAAATTGTAAATTGTCTAATACTTTTTTCTTAAATTTTTCTTTAACTTTTTTAATATTACTCCATAGTATAAATAATTTTACTTCATGAATTATGTTTGGCATTAATTTGCAGTTTGTTGCCTTTTTTTTGGTGCCAACTCGTTTTCATGAAGATTTAGCTTGTTACATAATTAATTAAAACAGTATGCGGCGTGAAAAAAAATATATATAATTATATCATTTCATATCTTTTAATTTATGCAGTGATTTTAAATGCTTATTTATTTTCTTGAAAATTAAAACATTTTCTAATTAAGCTAAATTTTTACCGATTTTGCTGCATTGATTGGGCAATTAATTTTCTTGAAGCTATCAACATATTTCACATCAAAGCATTCAGTGCAATATGGTATTTTAATCATATAAAATTACATGAGCATAGACCAGTGGAGACCATTCCACAGCAAGAATGCGCGAATACATTTTAGGCTTCTCATGTACCAGACTCATTTCGATTGAAAAAGAGTTCAGACGATCAGAAGACCACCACCACCACTGGTATAGACTGATGCTGAGCACAAAATATTACGAAACATTTCACTTGATTGTACATAGTTATCACATGTAGGAACGAGATATATTGTAGTTCACTTAGAAAATTTGATAAAGTCAAACATCTTACGGCAGAAGTGAACCGTTTTTAGGTTCAAACCCTCTTTCCCTACATCCCATACAAGTAAATCATAAAAATAAGAAAAGTAATATTGAGGTCTTCTTTTACCAGTGCTCAGATGAATCACTATACAGAATTCCCATGAAGTACTTTACTTACTTTACTTACTTTACTTACTTTACTTACTTTACTTACTTTACTTACTTTACTTACTTTACTTACTTTACTTACTTTACTTACTTTACTTACTTTACTTACTTTACTTACTTTACTTACTTTACTTACTTTACTTACTTTACTTACTTTACTTACTTTACTTACTTTACTTACTTTACTTACTTTACTTACTTTACTTACTTTACTTACTTTACTTACTTTACTTACTTTACTTACTTTACTTACTTTACTTACTTTACTTACTTTACTTACTTTACTTACTTTACTTACTTTACTTACTTTACTTACTTTACTTACTTTACTTACTTTACTTACTTTACTTACTTTACTTACTTTACTTACTTTACTTACTTTACTTACTTTACTTACTTTACTTACTTTACTTACTTTACTTACTTTACTTACTTTACTTACTTTACTTACTTTACTTACTTTACTTACTTTACTTACTTTACTTACTTTACTTACTTTACTTACTTTACTTACTTTACTTACTTTACTTACTTTACTTACTTTACTTACTTTACTTACTTTACTTACTTTACTTACTTTACTTACTTTACTTACTTTACTTACTTTACTTACTTTACTTACTTTACTTACTTTACTTACTTTACTTACTTTACTTACTTTACTTACTTTACTTACTTTACTTACTTTACTTACTTTACTTACTTTACTTACTTTACTTACTTTACTTACTTTACTTACTTTACTTACTTTACTTACTTTACTTACTTTACTTACTTTACTTACTTTACTTACTTTACTTACTTTACTTACTTTACTTACTTTACTTACTTTACTTACTTTACTTACTTTACTTACTTTACTTACTTTACTTACTTTACTTACTTTACTTACTTTACTTACTTTACTTACTTTACTTACTTTACTTACTTTACTTACTTTACTTACTTTACTTACTTTACTTACTTTACTTACTTTACTTACTTTACTTACTTTACTTACTTTACTTACTTTACTTACTTTACTTACTTTACTTACTTTACTTACTTTACTTACTTTACTTACTTTACTTACTTTACTTACTTTACTTACTTTACTTACTTTACTTACTTTACTTACTTTACTTACTTTACTTACTTTACTTACTTTACTTACTTTACTTACTTTACTTACTTTACTTACTTTACTTACTTTACTTACTTTACTTACTTTACTTACTTTACTTACTTTACTTACTTTACTTACTTTACTTACTTTACTTACTTTACTTACTTTACTTACTTTACTTACTTTACTTACTTTACTTACTTTACTTACTTTACTTACTTTACTTACTTTACTTACTTTACTTACTTTACTTACTTTACTTACTTTACTTACTTTACTTACTTTACTTACTTTACTTACTTTACTTACTTTACTTACTTTACTTACTTTACTTACTTTACTTACTTTACTTACTTTACTTACTTTACTTACTTTACTTACTTTACTTACTTTACTTACTTTACTTACTTTACTTACTTTACTTACTTTACTTACTTTACTTACTTTACTTACTTTACTTACTTTACTTACTTTACTTACTTTACTTACTTTACTTACTTTACTTACTTTACTTACTTTACTTACTTTACTTACTTTACTTACTTTACTTACTTTACTTACTTTACTTACTTTACTTACTTTACTTACTTTACTTACTTTACTTACTTTACTTACTTTACTTACTTTACTTACTTTACTTACTTTACTTACTTTACTTACTTTACTTACTTTACTTACTTTACTTACTTTACTTACTTTACTTACTTTACTTACTTTACTTACTTTACTTACTTTACTTACTTTACTTACTTTACTTACTTTACTTACTTTACTTACTTTACTTACTTTACTTACTTTACTTACTTTACTTACTTTACTTACTTTACTTACTTTACTTACTTTACTTACTTTACTTACTTTACTTACTTTACTTACTTTACTTACTTTACTTACTTTACTTACTTTACTTACTTTACTTACTTTACTTACTTTACTTACTTTACTTACTTTACTTACTTTACTTACTTTACTTACTTTACTTACTTTACTTACTTTACTTACTTTACTTACTTTACTTACTTTACTTACTTTACTTACTTTACTTACTTTACTTACTTTACTTACTTTACTTACTTTACTTACTTTACTTACTTTACTTACTTTACTTACTTTACTTACTTTACTTACTTTACTTACTTTACTTACTTTACTTACTTTACTTACTTTACTTACTTTACTTACTTTACTTACTTTACTTACTTTACTTACTTTACTTACTTTACTTACTTTACTTACTTTACTTACTTTACTTACTTTACTTACTTTACTTACTTTACTTACTTTACTTACTTTACTTACTTTACTTACTTTACTTACTTTACTTACTTTACTTACTTTACTTACTTTACTTACTTTACTTACTTTACTTACTTTACTTACTTTACTTACTTTACTTACTTTACTTACTTTACTTACTTTACTTACTTTACTTACTTTACTTACTTTACTTACTTTACTTACTTTACTTACTTTACTTACTTTACTTACTTTACTTACTTTACTTACTTTACTTACTTTACTTACTTTACTTACTTTACTTACTTTACTTACTTTACTTACTTTACTTACTTTACTTACTTTACTTACTTTACTTACTTTACTTACTTTACTTACTTTACTTACTTTACTTACTTTACTTACTTTACTTACTTTACTTACTTTACTTACTTTACTTACTTTACTTACTTTACTTACTTTACTTACTTTACTTACTTTACTTACTTTACTTACTTTACTTACTTTACTTACTTTACTTACTTTACTTACTTTACTTACTTTACTTACTTTACTTACTTTACTTACTTTACTTACTTTACTTACTTTACTTACTTTACTTACTTTACTTACTTTACTTACTTTACTTACTTTACTTACTTTACTTACTTTACTTACTTTACTTACTTTACTTACTTTACTTACTTTACTTACTTTACTTACTTTACTTACTTTACTTACTTTACTTACTTTACTTACTTTACTTACTTTACTTACTTTACTTACTTTACTTACTTTACTTACTTTACTTACTTTACTTACTTTACTTACTTTACTTACTTTACTTACTTTACTTACTTTACTTACTTTACTTACTTTACTTACTTTACTTACTTTACTTACTTTACTTACTTTACTTACTTTACTTACTTTACTTACTTTACTTACTTTACTTACTTTACTTACTTTACTTACTTTACTTACTTTACTTACTTTACTTACTTTACTTACTTTACTTACTTTACTTACTTTACTTACTTTACTTACTTTACTTACTTTACTTACTTTACTTACTTTACTTACTTTACTTACTTTACTTACTTTACTTACTTTACTTACTTTACTTACTTTACTTACTTTACTTACTTTACTTACTTTACTTACTTTACTTACTTTACTTACTTTACTTACTTTACTTACTTTACTTACTTTACTTACTTTACTTACTTTACTTACTTTACTTACTTTACTTACTTTACTTACTTTACTTACTTTACTTACTTTACTTACTTTACTTACTTTACTTACTTTACTTACTTTACTTACTTTACTTACTTTACTTACTTTACTTACTTTACTTACTTTACTTACTTTACTTACTTTACTTACTTTACTTACTTTACTTACTTTACTTACTTTACTTACTTTACTTACTTTACTTACTTTACTTACTTTACTTACTTTACTTACTTTACTTACTTTACTTACTTTACTTACTTTACTTACTTTACTTACTTTACTTACTTTACTTACTTTACTTACTTTACTTACTTTACTTACTTTACTTACTTTACTTACTTTACTTACTTTACTTACTTTACTTACTTTACTTACTTTACTTACTTTACTTACTTTACTTACTTTACTTACTTTACTTACTTTACTTACTTTACTTACTTTACTTACTTTACTTACTTTACTTACTTTACTTACTTTACTTACTTTACTTACTTTACTTACTTTACTTACTTTACTTACTTTACTTACTTTACTTACTTTACTTACTTTACTTACTTTACTTACTTTACTTACTTTACTTACTTTAAATGCCACATCAGTCTATGGAGGGCCTAGGCCAAGCTTTTCGCACTATGAAGTACTTATGTATTAATATTATTAGTGGGGTGAGCACTATGACTTATATGGTCTGTTGTACCCCTTCATGGTTCTATAGTTCTTTCAAGTACAGAATCCAGAATAGAAATTGTATTGATCCTTCATCAATGATGTTTAAATTGGTATGTGGTTGATATTACTTATTTGTTGATCGCCCAGATTCCATAAGTGTGGTATTAGTATCCATAAGTGCAGGGTACTGTCTCGGTATATGGTATGTATGCTTCGCATATTCTTTGTAGTTCAACCTACAATATCTGATATACTTTCTGCAATGATTCCTTAAATCTTCTCTCTCATATTCCTTAAAGTGTAGGTCATATGTTACCATAAGTGACTTCGGACCTTGGTAGATTTTCTCAATATAACTTACTTAGCTATTCATTGCCGGTCTTAAATCCGATTATGTAGGCTGCTTTTATTTAGTTTATCAAGACACTACTTTTAAATATTACATGCTGAGTATCTGAAAGAAAGTTATTCGTTATGAAAGCCTGAACACTCTCTACCATTATGACTTCGATCCTACAGACCCCTACCCCTTTTCCCTAATTTTTGGGATTTTTCGATGAGATATTTTTTTTCAACAACCCTAGAGAACAAACTATTGAGAAAAGAAGCAAACATTTTTGGGGGAAAAAAAAAAAAAAATGCATACACGCTCACCCTTTTTGGGATAATGACACCCACGCAAAGCCAAAATTTTCAGTTCTTTCCATTTTTACCCTCTACATGTTACATATGAAACATAAAACTGGGCAGGAAAATCAAATTTTCCCGCTTAGATGGGAATTTGAGAGGTGTTTAGGACTATTTTGCGGTCGCTGATTACGAATATGAACTTTTCCGCGCCTCCTCGAATTTTTAAAATACAGTAATATAAAGTTGTTCTTTTTAAATATTACATAAGTGTTTGAGATAAACTTATTCATTATGAAAGTCTGAACATTTTTTAACATTATACTATCGACCCTACTAGCACCCTTTTCCCTCATTTCCCTCATTGTCCGTGTTATATTTGTACCCGAATGGAAGGGATCTATATAGGCACTTTTTACTCTAGTAGGTTTTGCAAAAAAAATTGTATGTAAAAAAATTGTTTATTATACTTTTTGATTTTGCCTGTTTCGGGATTCGAGCCGCGGATACTCTGCGCAACAGACCAACGCACTGTCATTACTTTTGCTAACGGTATTTAGAAAGGTCGAAGACTTCATATTCGTAACCAGGTACCCCAAATTAGTTTTAAACACTTCTCAAACTCCCATCTGATGGAGAAAAGTTAATTTTTTGTTGCACAGTGTAATCGTTTGACTATCGGTTAGAATCGCAATATTTTGATTCTGGTACGCAGACCTATCAGAAATGCGCTTTTCTCCTTGGGACCATAGTATGTATTTTATCCCCATACACGAGTATGTACAATATATAATAAAAACCCGTTAAGTACTTATCATAAACACTTCCAAAATCTAAACGTTAGTTAACATCTTAGTAAAGCTATCACTGAATGTCAAAGGACTGTGGTTATTTAATTGTAACTTCAATCTATGTAGTTAATGTTATTCTTCAGAGGATAGGTATAACAATAAACATTTATCTATAGGAGAACTTCTCCCATAAAGGTTTGCCCTACGGTGATCTATAGCAGTATCGGGCAATATTCACATGTGAACATTCTCTGTCGACAAATTGCTGTCACACGTACACTATAAACTTCTTTGTGTAGCTTACGAACTATCGACGAACAATGGAATTCGGGAGAAAGTTGACTTTCAGCATTCATGTAAGCAAGATGTTGCTGTTAAATTTTTAACACAAGCACTGAAAAAAAATGTTTGATGATAAATGGGGGTATGACTACTTTTTCATAAATAATTTTTCATGATAATATGATATTGGAAAGGCAATACTCCTGATAAAAAGTACATAGTATTGACAAAGTGTAGTGTTATATTTGTTATCGAAATTTACCAAAAAAGTAACATTTCTAAACTTCAAACGTGCGTGTTTTGTTTGTCATGTATTGCTAATACTTATATGTATGACAAAAAAACAAAAATATAGTATGGCTATTATTACACGTTATCAGAGCATAAGAAATTTGGTCACTGTAGCGTAGTGGTAGTGCGTTGGACTGCTACGCAGAGTGTCCGGGATTCCAATCTCGGCACAGGCAAAATCAAAAAGTAGGAAAAAGAATTTTTCTACACGGCACCACCTCTTGGCAGGCAGTGGCAAACCTACAAGAGTAAAAATTGCCTATGAAAAGCTTTTCAATTCGCCGTTCGGATTCAGTATTAAACTGTAGCTCCCTTCCATTCATGTACAAATATAACACGCACAACATGAGTGGATGTGAAAAGCGAAAAGCTCGGCCTAGGCCCTCCATAGGCTGTTGTGCCATTAAAAGTAAAGTAAAGTAAAGAGCATAAGAAATTTACTAATTATTATTTTTGTCTTACAAAGTTTATTTTCTTTTACAGTGTAAATAACGCAAGCAGCGCTGTCGCTCTCTCAGATACACACACAAGCATTTATGTTTATGTATTGGTTTGCCCGTCACTGATTTATGGTCATAAACGCATTAATTGCTATGAAAAGCTTTTCACTTTGCCGTTCGGATTCGGCATTAAACTGTAGGTCCCTTCCATTCATGTACAAATATAACCCGCACAACATGAGTGGATGCGAAAAGCTCGGCCTAGGCCCTCCATGGGCTGTTGTGCCATTAAAAAGTAAAAAAAGTAACGCAAAGGGTATTGCTGCTGTTATTACTTCCTGAGATACAGATGTGGTCGCTGTGGCGTAGTGGTAGTGCGTTGGACTGCTGCGCAGAGTGTCCGGGGTTCGAATCTCGGCACAAGCAAAATCCAAAAGTAGAAAAAAATAATTTGTCTACATGGCACCACCTCTTGGCAGGCAATGGCAAACCTACAAGAGTAAAAATTGCTTTGAAAAGCTTTTCGCCGTTCGGATTCGGCATTATACTGTAGGTCCCTTCCATTCATATACAAATATAAGACGCACAACATGAGTGGATGCGAAAAGCTCTGCCTAGGTCCTCCATGGGCTGTTGCGCAATTAAAAGTAAAAGATACAGAAAACATTGGTGACACTAATATGAACATTTCTAATGCAATGTTATTGTTGCTACCACTACATAAATCTCCATGTTTCTTTATTTCTATATACAGTCAACACACAGGTTGTGTCCTTATGAATGAAGAGCATTGTGGTAATTGGAAAGAAGATTGACAGGTGGGAGGAAGAAGGAAGGTGAATGAGAGAGGGAATGCAATCACTGGACATCGATAAAGAGATAGACAGCCATTGTGGCAGCATTGTGAAATGATTCTATCCAATTAAAACAGCCTCAACTACCACATATGAAACAACTCTCCCAACCACACATAGCAGTGTTTTTTGATCTGGTAGGGCTGCTAATATTTTTTCCTAGCCCTCTCTTTGCCTCTCATCGCTGCGTGCATACATATCTATTAGATTTGAGAAAGACTTAGTAGCAAATTAGAGAATACCTCATAATTGGCTGTGCCATGGATACTATAATTAAATACTTACGTACTTCATATAGTATATTAATAGATGTATTTTTCTTAATAAATTATCTATACTTAATAACTAACACATCGACTTAAAATGATGTGAGTGATTATGATAATAGTCGTATGCCCAAAATTAATATGCACTCTCAAAGTTTTCGTGCATAATTACAGCTTTCGGATGGTTTTTACAACCTCCAAGTATTGAGGTAAAGTTAAGTTAGGTTTTTAGTTACAGTTTACATTCCATTGAAATATGCATTTTATGTGGAAAATAAAACGCAGATAGTTTTTATTTGCTACTTTAGCTTCTTATAATAAAATAATGTATACATGATTGATTTCCTTGAGCACTCTACTTTCAATTAACCCATACACTATAAATAAACAGAAGCAAATTTGAAAGGAATCTATCAAATCACACTAAAGAAGGTTTTAATGTTTTTTTTGTATAATACTTAATAGAAAATAAATCAAATAAATACAAATGCTTTTAAATATTTTTTACAGGTAATCATGACTTGAATATTGGCTTAATTAAAAATTCAACTTTACCTTGCTTTTTTGTGTATGGTTATTAATATATAGTACATATATGTATATATGTATATATATATTTTTGTTTTGTTTACCAAATTCCGTGGAAGTATGTAACTAGTTAACAATTTTCAACACTTTACTTCAGTTTTAATTATGTTTGATTGCAGCAATTACGATGCATTAACTTATGACGAAAATGTTTTTATTCATGAAGAGCAGGTGTACATTTGGTGTGTGTGTGTGTGTGTGTGTGTGTGTGTGTGTGTGTGTGTGTGTGTGTGTATGTGTGTGTGTGCTATTGACGAAAATACACACGAAGAAAATTATAGGAGGAATGATAAATATGAGCCAGCTATTTATTATTCGCCGGAGTAGACTGATAGTCTTGGGTCCCTTTTTGTTTACTCCGCTAGTCCAATTTTTCTGAGTTTTCGCAGAGTACTTCGATTCCTCCTTCTTCTTTAATGTCATAACAATCCTTGGAGGGGTTAGGAGAGCTCTTTCACATTGATTCATATTGTCCAAGTTATATTATCCTTAGGAAATTTTAACTCTTGCAGGTTTGCCATTGCCTGCCAAGATGTTGTTCCGTTTATAAACTGTTTTTTAATGTGTCATTTATCGATTAAGTTCCTCTATCTTCATAATTTTGTCAACGCAAGCATCTTAAAAGAGATTTCTGCTGAACTAAATATATTTTAGCAGTTTAAGAGATTACGGTCGAAACCGACGTGGTCGCTGTGGCGTAGTGGTAATGCGTTGGACTGCTACGCAGAGTGTCCGGGGTTCGAATCTCGGCACAGGAGGAAAAATAAAAAAATAAAAAAAGTAGAAAAAAAAAATGTATCTACTCGGCACCACCTCTTGGCAGGCAATGGCAAACCTACAAGAGTAAAAATTGCTATGAAAAGCTTTCCACTTCGCCGTTCGGATTCGGCATTATACTGTAGGTCCCTTCCATTCATGTACAAATATAACACGCACAACATGAGTGGATGCGAAAAGCTCGGCCTAGGCCCTCCATGGGCTGTTGTACCATTAAAAGTAAAGTATGGTCGAAACCGACGTGGGAATTTTTATGATGTTTTGTTTCGAGAGAAGCTGACATCTTCGACAACTCAAGCAAGTTCCAAAAAAATTAGCCTCCTAGACTTAGGCCTCGGGAAACACTGTTTCTGAAGCTGAGTGGTAATGCGAAAGCAAAAGAGAATATGTCTTCAATTGCAAAAAAAGGACCAGAAAGAATGAGTTTATCCCCGAAGTGGAAAGAACTGGCATGGAATGCATAATCTTAATCTGTGACTGATTCTACAGCGAGGGCGAAGATGACTGAAGAGGACTGTAGAAGTCTAGCTTGGTCATTATTAGCCAAGGTAGAACAGAAATAGAGGTGGGCCTGGGAGCTTAGGACACAAGGTAAAGTAAGTAATTCGTAAGTAAGTAGAACAGAAATAGGCCTTAATCGGAGATCTATCACAAACTGAGAAGCGTTCATTTGCTCAAATGCGCAGGGAACCTAAAATCTTAATGATCTAGTTTTTATGCCATTTATGTCATGTTTAATGAAAACCATACCAACACTGGGGAGCTGTGTTAGCGGTTCATGAAGACAGATAAGGACAACTATTTCTTCTTCTTTTAATGGCACATCAGCCCATGGAGAGCCTAGGTCGAGCCTTTCGCAATAACTACTCCAACCATACAACTGCAGGGTGCGCCATCTTTTAGGTGGGTATGTGAATATTGAATAACTTAAAGAAAGGCATCCGATTTCCACATATAAGGTGTTTATATTTAATTTGGCCCTTTAGAATTTATTTGGACTAGTTTTTGAATACAACATCAACCAAGTGGCCACCCTTATTAACCACAAACAAAAATATACCATTTTTGCTGCGTTTTACATCACTTTTTCGAGCATCTCGGGCGGTGTAGCGATGATTTCGGCACGAATATTTGCCTTGAGCTCGCCAATGGTCTGAAGCTTGCTGGCCTACACTTTACTTTTCAAATAACTCAACGAAAAGAAATCTGGAGAGGTCAAATCTGGAGATCTAGGTGTCCAGTCAATGTCGCCATTTTTTGCCACCACACGTCCAGGGAATTTTCGTTGCAGAAACTGCATTGTTTGATTTGCAGTGAGGCATGGCGCACCGTCTTGTTGAAACCAGTAACCGTCCAGACCTTTTAAACATATTTGTGGGGAGACATAATGAGCCACCCATCCACCGATTTCGCACCGCCCATCGACTATTTCGCATTCTCTGAAGAAAAATGACCCAATGATGGTTTTGGCTCAAACGCCGGCCCAAGCAATCACTTTTTGGTCATTCAATGGTATTTCATGGATCTCGTGTGGATTTTCCGTTCCCCAAATGTGTCAATTTTGCTTGTTAACGACGACAGAGAGTGTGAAATGGGCCTCATCAGTTATCGAAATTTCCTTCCAAAAATCAGGTTCCGTGTTAACCAGTGGAGCGACTGTTTGGCCGTATTCCCACCGACGTGGACGGATTCATGGGTAAAATTTTATTGAATTGACTCAAGCGGTTGAAAAATTTTAAAATTATTCAATGTTTACTCACCGACATATTTAAAATATGGAGCTTGTAGACTTGGCGTTCTAGCTTCAAGGCATTATATACTTCTCATTCTTTCTGGCCTACTCAAAGATCCGCCCATTCATAAGGTACCAAATCAGTAAGGTGACTCGCCATTTTATAGTGTATTGCTGCCAATAGTAAGAACTGATCCGAGACCATCAAACAAAAATAATTAAAAAGAGGGGACTTAAGAATGGAGTTGCGAACATACATTAAAGCGTGTTGAACCGCATACTAAATTGAAAACTAGAATACTTTCTTAAAAAACCATATTTTGATTTATGAAAAATTGGTTCATAAAAAAAATCATTAAATATACAAAGTATATAAGTTTCTCTTTTCTCTGCGAAACATTGGTGGAACAATGAGGGACAACCCAAAAACGAAAAAAAAACAATCATTTAAATCTTTTTTATGAAGACCACAATTTACTTAAATGGAACATCCAAGATTCCAAAGTTAATTGTTTGAGAATTTTTTAGGTTCCTGTTTTTTTTTAATGATTTTTAGTTAGTAAACCTTTTGTTTCTGCAAGTCTTATGAAAATAAATTGACAAATCGATTTGATGAATTTGCTATAGTGCAATGCACATTCATCATTGATTAATTGAATCTGATAATTAAAAAAAGAAAAGAAAAAAATACCAAATCTTAAAAGACCATGAAAACAAAAGAAGAAAAAAACCCTATTTCCATTTCTAAACGAAAAAATGCAGATTTCTCTTGTCTTCTTTTAATTGCAACCTAAATTTACACACATGATGAAAAAAAATCAATTTATATTTTTAGCATTTCTAGTGAAGAGAAACAATCGAAAGTTCATTAATAAAATGTTGTTGTAATATGCATACAAAAATGTTCAATAACAATAAAATGAATAAAAGAAACGCCATCGACGGATCCGCCAACAAATGCGGTGAGGATCCGATGTGCAGCACTCGCCTGTGTATACTTAATATTCAAGAAGAAAATAAGTAAACATTGTAGAAGAAAATGAAGAGAAACGAATACATAAAAATAGAAATCTATCGATTGTTAAATGAACAATTCATAGGCATGTAAGTTAACACTCGATGAAAAATATTTATAAAACGGAAAGCCATTATGTTCCATATAGTATGTACTTTTTTACGTTGAATGTTTTCAGCGATTGATGGAAAGTGAAAGATGAGCAAATGAGATGAGATGAGATGAGAAAATTGTAGAAATTAAGAAGAAATCTCACATATCACATGCAATTTATTTTCTTTTTATATTGTATTTCTACGGCAAAATACAATGGAATTTTGTTTCAAATATTGGCAAAATGCAGTTTACTTAGTCGTACACTTAAAGCATTTATGAAGAAATAAAATCTGTTTTTTTGTTTGTTAAATACTTACTATATGTATGTACCTAGTAAAACGAAATCGAATCGTATGAATTCGAAAGTGGAACAAAACAATTTCAACGTTGAATGGAGCGTAAAAATTCGAATGGGCAACAATAATATCAACAACGTTAACAACAACAACAATAACAATTATTAAAAATAAAAATTAACTTCGCTCAAAGCTTATAGCGAAATAAATTATATTTGCAAAAAATGCAATTGCAATTAGTTAGTAGTTAAAAGAAGAAGATATTAGGCGTATTTCTTTTGACGCTTATAAACAATTAGCTGTAAATTTGTATGGAGAGCTAAGTGGCGATATTTGTCCATACTTAGCGGCGAGTTATGGAGAGCAGTGTTGGCAAAGTATAATTTGTTATTTGTTATCGACTATTTATAATTTGGTGTTTGATTCAGGTATAAATAAGAAACAAATAAATTTTTCTCCATGTTGTTTTTATTGTTCAGAAGTATAATCCTTTCGGTTAAGTGTAGAACTCTATTTCATTCAAATAACTTCCTCGGCAAACCTAGCAGTAGCTCATACAATCAACCCAAATTTTCAGTAAATTTTCAACTGGATAAGCTGCACCAATTTCGACCTTTAGAGCCTCAATCGTTGCTGGATGGTTAGCGTAAAACTTATCTTTAACGTCTCCCCACAACCCACAAATAATAGTCCAACGGAGTCAATTCGCAACTGGGTGATCATCAAAACAGCTAATAACGCAATTAAGTATCAAAACTCTCACGTAAAAGAGTGATTGTTGCACGGCTTGTGTGATACGGCGCGCCATCCTGCTGGAATCAAATGTTGTCCAAGTCCATATCTTCTAAAGTAGGCCACAAATAGTCAGTTATTATTGTGCAGTAGCGCACACCATTCACTGCAATGCTTCATCCTTTCTCTGAGCAACCCTGAGAGGAAGATTTCGCTTATGCGTACTGTAGGAGTACGAGAACATGTTGTTTTATCCAATAAAGATACGTTTTCACCCACACATAACGCAAATTAAACAACAAATTGAGTAGAAAACATTTCTCTTCTACCGAATTTTGAGCGTAATTTTCTTACACTTTCAGAGTAGAAGATATTCCCCATTTTGCAAGTAAATTTTTAATATATCCCAACGTTAAAGCAAATACTTATAAAACTAATAATTTATATCATAATACGAATGTGATATTAGAGTTGTCACACTCCAAATAACCAGTAGTTGAAATTCTAAATGTTTAATCGATCAGCCTATATGAATAAGTAAATACATATGTATATGGTCAACTAAGTTTTTTAGACTATTTTAGCCGTAAGTAAAAAGTGTCTTAGACATACTTAGGTTATGAAACATACCTTATGTAACTGTGAAATTATATTATAGCTTGTTTACACGAGAGAGAATTTCAGTGAAATTCTGGATTTGTAGTTTTGGTGTTCAGATAACCTGTATAACATAATTAAGATGTAATCAAAAATAAAAATTCATTTAACAATTGTTTTTAGTTCTCAAAAAAAATTTTGTCATAACGTTTTTTTTTTATTTTTTACATTTACGTTCTTAACAGCCCAACAAACAGAAGCTGTCATCAAAAAAAATAATAAGTCTCACCTTTTTACTGCTTTTTGCAAGCCTGTGTCTGAGAGTGCAGCTTACCCTTTCCTAATTTCAAGTGAATTTCACTGAAAAAAATCCTTTGATATTCTGAATTTTAGTTGACAGTTCTTGCATGCCGAAATCTCGCATATGAAACGCCTTTTAATGAAATACTAAATTCAGATGAAATTCTCTATTAAAACCAGCTATTGGGTACGATAGAATAGGGTAAGATAGGATGCTACATACCTTTCCATGATTTGATATTCTCAAATTCTGACACTCAAATTTAACAAAGAATCATCTTAAATATTTTAATAATGCATTCCGTTAAAGGATTTTTAGTTAATTGATATAGACTATATAGATTGGGAAATAAATGGAGCTTTAAACAAATTACCTATGTAACTCTGTAGCTCCCACTGCATCGCTATCAACGCTCTATAAAAACAAAGCTGAGAGTGTAGATATGATCGCCCTGGCGTAGTTGGTAGTTTGCTGAACTGCTGCGAGTAGGGATATAAGGTAAAGAGGAAAACCCCGGTTTTCCGGTAAATCGGTTTTGTTTTTCCTCGGTTTAAACCATGGCCGAAAAAACTTGTACAAAAAAGCAGATAGTCAAAAAAAATAACCGAAAAAGTACTCAAACAAAACATACCTATGTACATATAAAAATAAACAATAGCCCTATTCACGCTATAGAGTAAAATGCTCGGCAACATGTTAGTTAATCAAACAAAAAACACAATATTACTTTTCTTACCTGTTACTTTGGATTTTAATGAATATTCGCGTCTAGTGAAGTACGTCATACAGGTTTATTTATCTACCTATCTATCAATCGAGTATAAATCATACGCGAAACAGCGCCCTCTATCAATTGAGTTTGATTCATACGAGCTTGAATACATGTAGATGCATATGTGCTACGCATCATTTATTTGTATATACATCGTCATTCGTTTCATACTTGATTGAGAGAGGGCGCTCCCCTTCATTTCCGTAACAATTTCCGTTCTGCCACGATCCTTCTTTTATGCCCTCGTAAATATAAAAACGATTCTAAAGAAGTAAACTACAAAAAATAAAAGCACAATTGATCAAAAAATGTTGCGGTGAAATGACTAACAGAGTATTGGGAAAAAGCTTTCAAGAAAACTTGACGTGTGGCAGAGGGGAAATTTACCTTAAAAGATTGGAATATCCATTGAATTTTTTTATAAAAAAAAAAGTTGTTTTCAAGAAAACATGATGTGTGGCAGAGGGGGCATATACCTTAAAAGATTGAAATTATCCATTGAATTTTTTTATAAAAAAAAAAAACCGTTGTTTTGATTAACATGACAACGGCCATCAAAGCATTCAGATTTAATAACAACATGAGTTAAATTATATCTGACGTTTGCGTTAATCAGTAGTTAAAAAAAAGTATAGATCAACGATTTTGCAGGAAACGACAAATATGAATACGTGCTCGTATACATTGCAAAAACTAGATCCATCAAAGTATCCACTTATGTACATATAACATATCCAAGTATCTCGCACGAAGCTCGATTGCTTAATTGTCCACATGATCGACTTGCATAACAGAATATTCTAAATGGAGCAACTGTTCCATGCTATGGCATTATACTTACACTGTACAACGTACAACGGATGCCATAATTACGAAATGTCAACACATGATTGCAACAGAAACTTGTTAAAACAACATACTACGACTAGTATGTATGTATGTATGTATGTATGTGTATAATTTATGTATGCTGTTCAAAATGAAGCAGAAATGTCAAATACAAAGTCTTAGTAATAAATAAGTTTGATCAAACGCAACATTGAGGCACAAGTCTATGCAGCATACAAACGTACATAGTATGTGCTACAAAATGTTCCAGCATTTACTAAACGAAACACACAACTTATGTAAATGTAAATAAGAATATTGCTAATTGCGTTTTGTACAAATATTGCGCTGACACATTTCATTTGACGCTTGCGTGGTTGTCGTGCTTGTCGTTCCAAACTGACAAAACAATTTTCAAAACAAATTTTCGCAAGTAGACAACAAAATTCTAGTGCACCCGTACGCATGCGCCACGAAAATAATTGTACATATAGTACTTGCAATTAATGTGTTCGCTTATTATGGCTTTTAATGGACTGTAGTGCATGGCAAACAATGAATGAATGCAGTTATTGACCCAAATTTCAGGCAGTTTGTGTCTTGCCATTGCTGGCATTCTTATGTGGAGCCTATATTCATCGTCAGCTGTGTGAATCATGGTATGTGGAAACGTATTTTTGTTTTATTAGCATTTCGTTGTAGTAAGTAAGAGGGAGGTATTACTGCTTGGTCCCATTGTACCTTGGTCCGAGTGCCAAATATTCTGTTAGCAATTAAATATGGACATAAATTTACTTCTGTTGGTTTTTCTATTCATAAGTTTAAGGGCATTATTTCAATAATACTCGAAATATATTTAGCCCTAGCTTGATTTAATATGTAATTTGCCAAGATATGCTGTTCTATTACATGGTTCGGCCAGATCAAACTTATTGTTGTATTTTTCGAATTCCTAATGGGCTCAAATTGTAGTCGAACCGTGTTATTACTTCTTCTTCTTATCTCCTTTTAATGACACAACAGCCCATGGAGGGTGTACATGAATGGAAAGGACCTACAGTTTTATGCCGAATCCGAAGGGCGAAATGTAAAGCTTCTTCATAGGCAATTTTTGACCCTCTTTAGGTTTGCCATTGACTGCCAAGAGGTGGTGAGGGGTAGAAAAATTGTTTTTTCTACTTTTTGATTTTGCCTGTGACACCCCAGACACTCTACGCAGCAGATCAAAGGTACTACCAACTACGCCACGGCTGTCTACATATTATATTAAGTATAACAAATTATATGCGGCATAGGCCGAGCTTTTCGCTTTCATTCCTGTTGTGCGAGTTATATTTGTTCTTGAAAGTTTGTTGGAAAATTTTATTCTTATAAATAACTAGCGGACCCCATGCACTTTGCACTGTGCATAATTAACGTATTGTTGCCAAAAGCAATGATATTAAAAACGTTTTTCCTGAACCACCAGGAGCATACAAAAAATGAAATCCACCACTTCCATCGTTAACAGCACGCATAACTGTTTCATATACTCTATTTTGCTGAACATTTAATTTCGGAACATTTGCGCTGAACGTATGAATTCAAGGTATTCGAGTCATATTGGTTTTCACGTTCTAATTCTTGATTAAATATGTCATGCATGGATCGATTTGGTGCTACTTTACTTTACTTTTATTGGCACAACAGCCCATGGAGGGCCTAGGCCGAGCTTTTCGCATCCACTCATGTTGTGCGTGTTATATTTATACATGAATGGAAGGGACATACAGTTTAATGCCGAATCCGAACGGCGAAGTGAAAAGCTTTTCATAGCAATTTTTACTCTTGTAGGTTTGCCATTGCCTGCCAAGAGGTGGTGCCGTGTAGAAAAATTATTTTTTCTACTTTTTTGATTTTGCCTGTGCCGAGATTCGAACCCCGGCCACTCTGCGTAGCAGTCCAACGCACTACCACTACGCCACAGCGACCACCTTTTGGTGGTGCTGTCATTCCTAATTGTTCTAATGCTTTGTTTACCATCATCATACACAAATCTTCAATATCATAATCAATGCTCGTTATAAATTGCCGGCGTACGAGTATAATCCACTTTAGGATTAGAATTGATTCGACGCACCCTACGTAAAATATCTTTCGACATGTAATTTTGTTATTTTGTGCACAAATCAACTGGATTCGATTGATTACACGTAGTCAAAATAATTGCAAATAGCTTACGAATTTGAAGTGGATGGGCAGATACTGATGCATCCCAATGTGTATCATGTTCCAATAGATCTAAACTTTGACATGCTTCACGATATGTTGTACAAACATGTCCATCAACTGTTCTTAACTGCTGAAATGATATTGGTCCACGAATATTGATCAATAACAGTCGTAAATAAAAGCATTCTGCATTATTAGGATGAACAGTATAAATTCGGCCTACAGAATAAGTTGAAAACAGATTTACATGGCCATCAACTCGATTCCCTTGCTTACGACGTTGAAATTCTTTTTTTTTTGTTGAATCCCATGTAAAATACCTTGGTACTTCTGCATACAATAACGTTTTAGCAACTTGAAAAATGCTGTCAATGTCATTTCTGGTGGCGTTTTCGCTCTTTGTGCTGCATTCTCCGACTTAAAATACTCACGCTATCCGTTTTAAAGATGAACAGCTAAATGCTGTACGTTTGGGTAACGTTCATGTATCGAAAATGAAAAACAAATGATTTCGTCAAAAAATATGACAATAAAAATATGAAATATGAAATAAAAATACATTCCTTATTGATGTGTTTTCAATTTGAAGTGAATGCGTTGAGGGGTTCAAAAGTTATAGGCATTTTACTGTTTTTGCGGGCGTGGCAGTGGGCGGATAAATAGCCTATGTCCGTCAGAAAAGCATGTACTTTAAAATGAAAGTTGAATTTTTGAAAAAAATCGTACCGTTTCCGAGATCATTCATCACACACATAACATATTTTCATTTTTATATATAAAGATTTTTCGACTAATCGAGCCCAGGCCAACACACATCTACTGTGCCGCGATGAATTATGCTACTCTATTGGAATCAACTAAAAGTGGGAAAAGGTACAACAGACTAGTGTATTTTTGAAAGATGAAAAAAAAAACTTAAATTCTGGATAAGATGTCTACAATGTCTTCCCCTATCAATAGATACATAGCATAACCGCCAACATGAAAGAACACGGTAAGTAACCCCATTTTTAAATCTTAAATTCCTATACGGATCTCAGAAGTATACAATTTCTGACTAAATAATTTACTATCAACCTTCTTTTGTAGATACTCTTCCCTTGAATCTTTGGAATATACTAGATTTTTCGCTGTTTTCTTGCAAAATACTCTCTGGTGAACCAAACATTTTCTGAGCTCCCTTAATGATTTTTATAAAAATTTTTGTAGGCTGTAGCTAAATAGCTACATGTACATTTCATGTACAAATCCAACACGCACAACATGAGTGGAAACGAAAAGCTCGGCCTAGGCCCTCCATGGGCTGTTGTGCCATTAAAAGTAAGTAGCTAAATAGCTTCAAGATATGTTCTATGAATTTTATCAAGTCTTTAGTTATAAGAAATTTATTAAGTTTTTTAATATTGAATTCAACATAAACAAGTTTATTTTATTTCGGTAATTGTTTTTTTTTTTTTGTTTTAATAAATTTTATTAAAATACATAATGTGTTTTAATTTCGACATTGCTTAAATATGAAATTACTAAACGAAAAAGATAATTTTTAAAATCTCTAACTTTTACTCAAAATTCAAGTATAGTATTTAATTGCATTTTTTCTTTGCTAAATATTTACAAAGTTTCTTCCACAGTAGTCTGAAATTTCTAATTCCTTCCGTACTAATACTAACTTTAGTCTTTCCCGCTTTTAAAAGGTTGTCAATAGAAAAAAGTCAATATTCCTTAAAGTTTGAATATTTTGTGACAAAAGTGAAATATATAACAGAAAATATTGAGTAATATATGTATAAGTACAGGGTGGAACAAAAGTAATTTAAAGAGTTGTCAATGGAAAAAAGCCAATAATTCTTAAAGTTTAAATATTTTGTGGCAAACGTGAAATATATTACTGAAAATATTGAGCGATATATGTATATGTACATGGTGGGGCAAAAGTAATGTCATAATGTGAATAAGCCATAATTTTTGCAAATGACTTTAGCTTGGAATTCATACGTAATTGTACTTTGACATTTATGTTGTAGACACAATGATTATTTGTTTTCATAAAGCAATAGTAGCGCGGTACATACCTCGTGGCAACGATGGAGATTTTGAAGCACAAACTCTTCTTTAGAGGTGTGCAAAAGTAATGTCATAACATGCATTTTTAGAAACGGAGTCAAATGTCATTGTTCTTTGACATTTATGTTGTAGACGGATAGAGAATTAGTTGACAACAACCAATGGAGCGATACATAGTTCAGTCAATTTCCGTGTCCTGTGATCTCCCGTTTTGGCGATTCGAACTGGCCGACCAGATCGCCAGATCTGATGGCGCCATACTTCTTCCTTTGGTGCTTTTAGAAATTTCGCATTTACCACAACAAACCACAAATCTTGCCGATCTTAAAATCCAACATTGAAGAAGAAATCAAATTTTCTGAGAGCAACAATTCAGAATGCAGTAGAACGAGCACAAATATGCCTCAACTCAGGAGGCGATCATTTGATTGATACAATTTTTCAACTTAATGTCATCAATTTTACACGTTCAAAAAAACTTTTCGTAAAAACAGAGCCCAACAGGCAGCTCACATTATGACATTATTTTTGTTCACCTTGTATAATGCGAGTAAAATTTTTTAAGCTAATAAAGTAGCTAGGAGCTACAAACAAGGTAACTAAATGAGTAAAAAAAAGCTAAATATTGCTAAAACAAAGAAGTTAAACTGGCAACACTGCTTTTATTTAATATTTACATAAAAAAAAGGCAGTTATCCCGAAAAATTTCTCAGCTACCCCTAAATTTTAGTTTGCCTACGGCCATGTGTTACTGTAAAATAAAATAAGAGTATCAGACCTTAAAACCCTTCGAATTGGAAAGAAATATATGTAGTTGTTATTCATTCCATCCTAATGTGCTCCAATATACTACATGTAGATTTCTTCACAATAAAATCAATCTGATTATATATTTAAACTCTAATCTCCACTACTTTACTTCATTTTTGCCCCAAGTGGTATTTAGTTTAAAGTAGACTCCGCTTAACTGCTCTAGTATTTCATTATTGCTCATTACTTCATTCATATTGTTATAAATGTTACTGTTATGGTATTTTATATTATATTTTTAAAATGATCTGCTCATCATTATCACACTGATAATTCACGGTTGTTAAATATACCAGCGCGTATATTAAGCAAACTCGTTATTACGAACCAGTTGTATATGGGTGTTCAAGTCAACAATGATTATAAAGTCAATTTGATGGCTACTTATTAAGTAAACAGAATTCCAGCTACATATTTTCAAGACAAACAACTTGAACATTTACATCATGATCAAGTGTGCAGACTTGCTTGCATACACATACCAAACATACATACCGAAAGATAGATTTGTACAATTTCATAAGTAGACAGACAACATTCATTCAACATATTTGTGAAACAAAAGATAATGAAGACGTATTTTTAGGGTGTGTTTTACCTAAAATGCCCGACATTTCTTAGTTAGCAACGAAGCGAGTCAGAATATCTCCTCAAGCGCTGCTTTGTGGGTAGATAGAGGAGTTTAAACTTATCCCTTTAACATTCACAATAAGACATGAAACATCTTTGGAGAGGTGCCACACCTTTTCCTTTGTACCGTTGTTGTAGCGTTGTTTATCTCCCAAAATTTTCTATTGCCCATCTGACATATGAACGACTCGACGCTCCAATTTAGGTATGACTGTTATAACAAAACTCAATGAAATTTAGGATACTCGAACCAAAAACAGCAAAGAGTGGAATACAGTTGGGGTGTTAACAATATGTTTCATTTTGCCGTTTTGTTAGAAAATCGTAATATTTTATATGAAAAATGAGAGATTTTACGATAATTGAGAGAATAAGACACTGAATAAGACACTGAATAAGACACCTTGTGAACACCCCAAGTGATATTAGCACTGTCATATCACCTCACCACTCTATGAATACATACATGAAATAATTTTATATAATTAATTTATTGAAGTTTACTTCTTTAAAATCGTTTTTTATATTTACGCCGGGGGTAAAAGATGATCGTTGCAGCGAAATTTGCCGACACTGAATAAGACACCTTGTGAACACCCCAAGTGATATTAGCACTATCATATCACCTCACTACTCTATGAATACATACATGAAATAATTTTATAAGTATAATTAATTTATTGAAGTTTACTTCTTTAGAATCGTTTTTTATATTTACGCCGGTGGTAAAAGATGATCGTTGCAGCGAAATTTGCCACGGAAATGATTTGCAGCCCCCTCTCTCAATCAAGTATGAAAAAAATGAGGATGCATTTGTGTATACACATAAATGATGGGCAGCGCCCTCTACCACAAAAGCAGCATATGTAAAATTATGTGTATACACATTTTTTTAATACTCAATTGATAGAGGGTGCTACCCATCAGTCTCATCAAATTTGACATTTCAAACAAAAAATGTTCTGAAGAAGTAAATTCTGTAGGGCGTGTCCCACTTACGAACCAAATTTTTTTTTCTTTTAAATCTTTCAAGCTTCTCTATTTTACATACATATTTATATTGAAAACCAGAAAGTTAAAAAGTTAATACTTCTCTCGTACTTATTTACAAAAAGGCAGAAATATTTGCTAGTTGGTTAAAACCTGATTAAAATTTAGAAACATTTTAAAATTCACTAGCCATACTTATAAATATACTAGTTAATCGTGCTTTAGAATGATGACAACATAACAAATATCATTAGTCCATATACTTACTACAAGTTTCCGTCTACATAAATGAATTCACAAGTTTATTACAATCATTACAACCGACTTGACTTACGTAATTGTTAAAATTATCTTTTTCATTGCTATTATTGTTGAGAACAATTTAATCTATAAATTGCACAATTTCAATTTAATTACTATGCGCTAATTATTTATTTTTTTTGTGATAGAATAATGATTTAATTTTTTAATAAAGTATTAGCTAACCTTGGGAAGTAATATACATTAACTATAGCAAAATTTCACTTTTTGAGGTCGATCCTGAGACTGCTGGGACTCCAGTCTAGCACTCATTCACTAGACCATCGCTGTGGTTTCGTAGTGGTAGTGCGTTGGACTGCTGCGCAGAGTGTCCGGGATTCGAATCTCGGCACAGGCAAAATCAAAAAATAAAAAAAATTATTTTTCTACACGGCACCACCTCTTGGCAGGCAATGGCAAACCTACAAGAGTAAAAATTGCTATGAAAAGCTTTTCACTTCGCCGTTCGCATTCGGCATAAAACTGTAGGTACCTTCCATTCATGTACAAATATAACACGCACAACGATAGTGGATGCGAAAAGCTCGACCTAGGCCCTCCATGGGCTGTTGTACCATTAAAAGAGAAAAAAAAAGAAAAAAAAGAAGAGCTACGAAAGCAAACGAGCGATATGTCAAACATGAGTTCTTAATCACACCAAAGAGCATAAAAACTGTAGAAATATTGCTTGCGCTCAGAGGTGGAAGCTTGCGATTGACGTTTATAATCATTTTGTTATTATCTTGTTGTCAATCCACATATTTATTCATACTCTCCCCATTTGATGAATATCAATAACCTATCTACTTTAGATTCAATGCATGGCAAGTTTTAAAATTGTATAGCATTGTTCTTTTTAAGTAGATTTGGCCATTTCAAGGTCGTTTTAAGCTAAAGTAAGCAGAATATAAATAAATTCGCTAAAATATAATTTTAAAATATTCATACATACAAACATACATTCGAGGTATGATCAAAAAATAACCGTTATTTTAAATTTTTTCAAAAAGTATTTATTTATTCATCAACAACTATCTTAACCCCTTCAAAGTAATCCCCCTCAGATATAATACACTTATGCCAGCGTTTTTTCCAATCCTCGAAACACTTCTGAAACGCGCTTTCTGGTATCGCCAACAGCTCCTGTTTCGATTTTTCATTTCTCTCCTCAATCGTAGGAAAACGCTTTCCTTTCATCGGTGTCTTCAGTTTTGGGAAGAGGAAAAAGTCAACGGGGTCCAGGGGCCAAGTCCGGTGAATACGGTGGTTGAGGCATGATAACGGTTTTGTTTTTGGCCAAAAACTTACGCACAAGCGACGTTGTTTTTGCTCAAAATTTAGCAATTTTACAACAATCTTCGCTTCCGGACGTTTCATGCCTAAAACATCCGTAAAAATTAATTGGCATGAGCCGAACGATATGCCAACATCATCAGCAACCTCTCTGATAGTGATTCGACGATTATCCAAAATCATTTTCTTCACTGCGTCAATGTTTTCATCGGTTGTTGACGTGCTCCGGCGACCAGGACGAGCATCGTCATTGACATCTTCTCGGCCTTCCTTAAACCGGTTATACCACAATTGAACTTGTGTTCTGCTCATAGTAAACTCGCCAAAGGCCACAGTCAACATTTCAAATGTCTTTGCGCATTTAATTTCATTTTTTACACAAAACTGAATACAGTTTCTTTGATCCATTTTTTCGAATAGTAAAAAATCGAAGAGCACACCAAAACACGACTAACCTTTTTATCTGTCAAAAACAAACTGACAATCCAAAATGGTTGGTATTGCCAACATATATAACAGACATGTGTACCAACATAACAAAAAAAATGCGAAAATCGAACATACGTAACTCACGAAATTTGAAAATAACGGTTATTTTTTGATCACACCTCGTATTTATACATATGTATGTATAAGTATGTATGTATGTATATATATCTGTGACCTTCCTAAAACCAAAATACTCCACCTAAGTTCACCCACTTCACCTTTCACTAATTAAAATATCAAAAATAATGCAACTTACCTTTTTTATAAACGCTGCTTTATAAAACTTAAGATAATCCAAAAATGGTGTATGTAAGTTATTTGTTCAAAACAAATAAGAAAAAAAAATCTCGAAATATAAGCTGGAAAATAAGAATGGAAGGGAAGGTAGAGTAAATCCAATGTAATCCAAGATTAAACAATTTTCACTAATTAATCAAAACAAAAATGATTTTTTTTTTCTTTAATTGTATGTATGATAGTGTGAGCGACAGTCAAACTTCATAAATATACGTAAATATGTATGTAATTACGAATATGTATGAAGAATGATCAACATACTATGAATTTCAAATTCAGTAAACACCAGCAACACACAAGCACACCACTGACCAATATTTCTATACTTTGCTGGTTTGAAATCTCATTCGTTTTTTAACGAACTTTTGAATTAATTCACATTTAAAAAAATAAGATTAGAAATCTTAAAAAAGGGGGAAAAAAACCGACAAAGTTGCGCACGCGCGTTCCGTCTGTAACGTTTTTACACATTCGCTGTTGTTCGCCCGCAAAGTACAAATCGAAGACTGGTTTCAAGTTTACGAAATCATAGATAAAAGACCAGCAGCAGCAGCGGCAGCAACACAACAGCAGTAACAGCAACAGTGCAAATGTCTTGAAACACGAACACGAACGACGTGTGTGAGAGCGTTCGTGAAGAATACGACGTTAATGGAAGCCGAGTCTACGGCTTCGTGAGTTTGTTTTCTTCATCTTTTTCCCCCACAAGACGAGCTCTTCACATTAGAAGTGAATAGAAGACAATAATCCAGCTTGTGCTGCTGTTGTTAGTGCATGAATGCAAAAAACCTCTGCTTAAACCTGTCATGCTTTTTGTTTTTTTTTTATATACTTTTAATTTTTTGAGATACTTCTACCCTCTGCACCCACTCTCTATAACATTTAAAGTTGACAAATATTCAATACAACAACAAGACGTTATTACAGCAGTGGCCATTTCATAAACAACATATTTACGAAAGTCTTCAAAAGGTGAAATATCCGAGTACATACATACTACATGCCAAATAAACTTACTGAAATTCTTTCAAGCTTTTGTAATTAATAAATGATCAAGTAAAATAAATCCATGATTTACAAGGTGTCTATACTATGATTATTATTGCATAATTGTATATGAAAGATTGAAGAATTTACGACAATTGAGAGGATACGACACTGAATACAACATCTTGTGAATCACTTAAGTGATTTATATCCCAACCAAATAATAACAATTATTTTGAATGCTTTGGCTCGGTTTTTTTAGATTTTTATTGAAGTTTACTTCTTTAGAATCGTTATTATATTTACGAGGGGTCGCTGTGGTCGATGTGGCGTATTGGTAGTGCGTTGGACTGCTACGCAGAGTGTCCGGGGTTCGAATCTCAGTACAGGCAAAATCAAATAGTATAAAAATAGTCCCCACCTCTTGGCAGGCAATGGCAAACCTACAAGAGTAAAAATTGCTATGAAAAGCTTTTCACTTCGCCGTTCGGATTCGGCATTAAACTGTAGGTCCCTTCCATTCATGTACAAATATAAAACGCACAACATGAGTGGATGCGAAAAGGTCGGCCTAGGCCCTCCATGGGCTGTTGTGGCATTAAGAAGTAAAAAAGGGGGTAAAAAATGATTGTCGCAGCGAAAATTGTCATGAACATGATGGGCAGCGCCGTCTATCAATCAAGTATGAAAAAAATAAGGATGCATTTAAAATGCACACATAAATGAAGCGCAGTGTCCACAAGTATCCACGAGTATGAATCAAACTTGTTTGATAGAGGGCGCTGATTCGCGTATGATTCAAACTTGATTGATATAGTGTGCTGAGTATCAACCATACTCGATTAATAGTGGGCGCTTCTCATCAGTTTCTAGTAAAATTTTACAATCTAAACAAAAATTTAGCTTAACGAATGAGCTAGTATAGACATTGTATACACATATGCTTCGACTATGCATCCTCTAACAATCAAGTATGAATCAAACTTGTTTGATAGAGGGCGCTGATTCGCGTATGATTCAAACTTGATTGATAGAGGGCGCTGAGTATAATTCATACTCGATTGATAGAAAGCGCTTCTAATCAATTTATAGAATAATTTGACATTTCAAAAAAAAAAATTGTATTTCAAACTAAACCATTTAGAAATTTATAGAGCTGAAAGAATGAGCGAGTGTGACAGAAAAAATAAACGCGAAGCATAAACAAATAGCGATTGTGTTACGATAAAATCTCCAGTAAAAACTGCGGCTGAGAGACAGCGAAAATGTAAACTTCGTGGAAAATTGGAGGGCCAACAGAATTTAGATTCTGCTATCATGAAAAAAAAAACTTCGCAAGTAACTTGAGACACAACAGAATTCGAATTTCATTGAAAAACAACTTGCAAAGACTAATTCGGAGAGACAGCATGAATGGCAAATGTGTTCATTAGAACATCAACACTCATTTCATTGAGTTCCGACGAAGGTCCTCAGATTATACAACACCAGGCAGTCAATTGAGGTGGCCGAATTCACAGCTTCTCAGTGAAAGAGAAGGGCAGAAAATTTACATGAAAATTTACCTGACAATTTTTCCTCCATGAACTCGCGTCAGCAAAACAAAACATTGACGTAATTTGCCAAGTTTCTAGTCAACACTCAGATCTACAAGTGGCAAGTTTTCCACCTGTTGAGATCATACTACCTGAATATTTTGATGATGATTATTATTATAATGATGATAATAATGACGAAGAAGGTAAGATTATAATTATAATGATGTAGGAAATAGATTCGCATGCTTTGAGTATGAATAATTTGATGGAGATGATGACTTCACAGAGGATGTTGCATGCATTGGAAATGCAAATGATGAAATTGAAGTTAATCCAGATGTAGGACATCTGGGGTCAGAGGATCATCAAATTGAACTATGCAAGACTTATCGTTTGCATAAATCAGCACATAAATAATTTCAAAACATGTCCGTTAAAAATTCTTTCGGCCACGCCTGTAACTTCTGCGATAGACCCTAATTTTTACAAGATTATTAAACCTAACCCAAAAACTTACAACGCAAACGTCCTGAAAAAGTAAACTTCTGCAGGGCGTCCCACTGACGCACACAATTTTTTATATGTATTTTATTTTTATTATATGGTTTCTATTAAGTATTTTAATAATCATAAATAAATTTCAGAAACATGTTAGGTTTTCTTCTTTAAAGTTGTGAAGACATTTCGGATAAATAAGATTTAATTGCATATGATATGGCCACCACTGTATATATAATATATGTACATATACGAGTATGTGTGTGTATGTATTTCAACTTTAGAGAGGGTCTCTCTTTTAGCCAAAATGATTCGACATATTTCCATAATGTTTTGATTTTACTATTTTTGTTATTATTATTTTATTTTTTTCAATTCTTGTCGTTATGTTTTGTTTTGGTTTTTGTTATTATTTGTTGTTGTTTTCATGATGATACTTAAGTCAGTCATCGGGAATGATTTTTTCCTTTTCTTTTACAGTTTCACTGAAGTCAATAATGCGGAAAATTTGTTATATTGTAAACCTCGTAAATGTGTACTGGAAAATGTTTTTTCTTTAACTAAGCAAACAAAATATCTTCGGTAGGTAGATACATATGTATGTATGTGTGTAAGACTTACAACAACAGTAAGACACCAAACTATGGTTTCTTGTGGTTAAACATTGGAATTCTTTTCTTTTTGTTTTATGTACATGGAATTATATAATGTAGAATTCTAACTTTACGATAATGGTGGGAAAATATTTGCAACTTAATAATATTGCGAAAAAGATCATTACGTTAATTATTGATTGGTGTTTTGTGAGAGGCTATGTGAGCGAGTCTATATTACCACAATTACAGGAAATGGAAATATTAGAGCGAGAAAATTGCGAAACAATAATTAATTTTGTATATTTTCTCTCATTTATAAATAACATTGTATTTATGTATGTAGTACATTAATGGTCACCATGGTGAGCTGAGTGACTAGGCTTTAAATGATAAAACTTCGCAGATTGAGCGAGATTTTAAAGATTAGATGATTTTATTCTTTTATACTCTAATAGGCCGCACACAACAAGCTATAAAGACTTGCCACCGGCTCTCATTGCGACAATGATTAGTCTTGTACTCTTGCACAACTTTATAGCGAAGTCAATTACTACATAACTGAGATAACAGCGCTGGTCCAAGTTGCATACAGTTTACATAGGTCAGATAAGCCTTTTCGTAAAAATCTTAATACTTCAAACATCTTCGTGACGGAGTACATGATTAGGGATCAGCCGAAGTGAAATAATTTTTACACCGCCTAAGAAACCCAGACACTTGGCTGCTTCTTTCGACCCGTTAAAAATGTGTTTATTCCAACGAACATCACATTGGATGGACATGCCCAGAACATCAAGAGTCGCTGTCTCCGCAACACCTACCCCTCCCATATCTAGGGGGTTAACGGGAGGCTTAGAAACTCGTTTGTGAGATGGCAGCCAACATTGGGTCTTCGTGAGACCCCACTCGGAGATTGACTGGAGATCTTTAATTCATAACATGCCTTTTTCTTTCAATCTTTAATGAGATAGGGCGTTTTGAACAGGCATCTACAAACGAGTAAATGGGATTCTTTGCTAATGACAGAAGGTCATTAATGAAAACAAGGAAAAGGGTACGGGAGAGGACCGAACCCTGCTGCATTCCAGCATTAATGGCACGATCTTCCGAAACAATGCCGTCTATGCCGTGTGAAGTTACTCCGGACCCCGTTCGGACTCAGTTTTGACACCAGTGCTTTATGCTACACTCTGTCAAACGCCTTGAAATATCCAGAGCGACCGCCTTGCTCTCACCGAAACCGTAGAGCGATTTCAACGGAAGCCGTATTGGCGGTCATTGAACAATTCGTTTTGCTCAAAATATCAGACCAAGTAGAAGTTAACTACACTTTCCATGACTTTGGATAGCGTAGAACAGATTGCGATGGGGCGATAGATCGCCGGGTCTGTAGTCTCGCCCTTTTTCGGAAAAGGTTGGGCATTGGCAACTTTCCAACAAGACGGCAATACACCAGTTGTGTATGAAATGTTGAAAAGATTGTGAAATGGTCGCGCCAGAGTTGTGGCACAAGCTCGCAATACATGGGCTGGAATGCCATCGCGTCCCGAGGCCTAGTTTATGTTAAGATTTGCAAGAACCCTTTTAACTACTCGAGTTCGAAAATGTATCTCAGGCATAAACAAGATACAGATTCGGTAACGGGCATTGTTTGATCGCTAGCTGGCAAAGAAGAATTCTCTGCGAAAATGTTAGCTAAAAGGTTCGCTTTATCAACCGATATAGTGGCGAGGTAATTACGTGTAAAAAGAGCTGGAATTGACGAAGACGTTTATTCCTTTACTCGCTTTACAAATGACCAAAAGTATGGAATTGTAAGACTTTGTACCTCATGCGCTGTACGTGTAAAAACTTTTCGCGCTATAGAGTGACATTAGAGCGATTTCTTTCCCTTCCCTTCCATTCATCTACAAATATAAACACGCACATCATGAATGGAAAGCCGATAGAGAAGCACGGCCTAGGCCTTACGTGAGCTGTTGTGCCATTAAAAGAAAGAAGAAAACTTCTTCGGCTGACCGTGCTGTAGCCCATACGATCAACTTAATTTTTTCAGTACATTTTCAACTGTATGGAGCAGTACTTGACCGATGGTTGCACCAATTTCATCCTTAAGAGCCTGAATTGTTGCTGGATGGTTAGCGTAGCACTTATCTTTAACGGCACCCCTGCAAATAAAACTTCAACGGTGTCTAATTTCAACTGCGTGGTGGTCAATGCACATCACCAAACCGGCTAACGGCTTTTCAAACTTCCCATTCTGAGCCCCAGATGCGACAATTTTGCTTATTAACATAACCAGCGAGGTCAAAGTGAGCTTCGTCAGGAAAGATAATTTTTCGGTTAATAATTCGGCTTATTTTCCTCCAAGCGCTCCAGAGGCCAATTAGCGAACCAAGAACGTTGCGGATGGTTATGTTACTTCCGCTGTTGTACCAATTGAACTTTGAACGGCTTCATACCGAGGTCTTTATGCATAATTCGAAACAATGAAAGGATTGAAACATTCAATTCCTGAGAACAATGGCGAGTTAATGTGGTGTGTTAGAGTTGCCACACTCAAAATAACCAGTAGTTCAAATTCTAATGGTCCACCCTATGTTTTCGATATTTCAGGCCATAGTACACAAGCAGCTATTTTTCGTATAACACAGAATCAGAATTTGATGCAGATTGCGAGGTAAATTAATAAATATGTATAAGTAAGGGCTTTTATTTCGACCATTTATTTTTGAGAATTCGCACTACATAATATAATTATAAAGTTAAATCGCCTATCGAATCATGGAATCCTGTTTTCTGATACTATTTATTTCTATGAGGTAGGTATGTATATATAATTATCTATTGTTGAACTGTGCTAAGTATCCAACCCATGCTATCTGCCCAAGAATCCAACACTTACCATGGGGACCATGTTAGTTTTTTGGAAAAATAATTTAAATTGAGTGCTCAAAAGAGAAGAGTGTGAAAAGAACAAATGTTTTTTTTAAGAAGCAAAGTTTATAACATTATAAATGGGATAAAATAATTTAAGTGGTAGCCGTGGCGTACTTCTTAATCTACCCAAACGGGAAAATTTAATTCACTTCCCAAATATACACTTTTGGGAACGCAGACTTTGTCCTGTTCTGACGCTTATAGGAGCACTGAAAATTTTCAGACTGAGCAACATTCATTTCCAAAAGTTGCTCAAAAAACAAATGATAACCTTTTTTACCAACCTATGAGCAAAGAGGGGAGCTTACTTTGTGCTCCTTACCTGCGTACTGTCTTTGCTGTGCTTGTAACCGCTCTTCTTGTGCTCTTTAGGAGCTCTCTTATAGCTCTTATGTGAAACTTGATGCCAGAGCTCCCTTCCTATGGCATGCAATGCCAAAGGTATATAACCTGGAGAGCTTACTGCTGCTCTTTTGAAGCGCTTCCTTTAATTTTTGGTATGTATTGAAGGCAAACAGGATATACCATACAGTATGAAGAAAAAGAAAAGAAATTTGTTTTTTTTCAACAGTATTATTTTATTTATTAAGTTAATATTTCAAATTATTAAATCAAAGTAATTTTCAAACAAAAAGGAACTGCAAAAACCGGAAACCAGCATATAAATTTAGGTAGAACAAATAAGTGTGGTCGCTGTGGCGTAGTGGTAGTGCGTTGGACTGCTGCGCAGAGTGTCCGGGGTTCGAATCTCGGCACAGGCAAAATCAAAAAGTAGAAAAAATAATTTTTCTACACGGTACCACCTCTTGGCAGGCAATGGCAAACCTACAAGAGTAAAAATTGCTATGAAAAGCTTTTCACTTCGCCGTTCGGATTCGGCATTAAACTGTAGGTCCCTTCCATTCATGTACAAATATAGCACGCACAACATGAGTGGATGCGAAAAGCTCGGCCTAGGCCCTCCATGGGCTGTTGTGTCATTAAAAAGTAAAAAAAAAGAACAAATAAGTTATCAAACTGTTTAATACCACAACTAGAACTCACAGAAGTCTGATTGCAGAAGATGCTAATTGGCCCAATCGTTATTGAATGAAGTTAACGAGTTTTAAACACTAATTTTTAGCAAAAATTGGTCCAATATTTTTAGATGCAATCTTTTAAATCAGCTAATTTTTGAGGCCTCTCTTCAGCTACACGTATTTTTAGGATTGCTCAAGCATTCTCAATCGGTATCCTGTTGAAGTACGAAATTTGATCCTATTAGTCGTTGGAATCGGGAATAGCATGCTTTTTTAAAATGTATAAAAACACTGCCGCCGTAATCTTAATCTTTATTTTTATTTTATTTATACATTCAACACACAGGGTGTACCCCTATGAATGCAGAGCATTGTGTTGAATGGATGGAAGATTGAGAGGTGAGTGGAAGATGGAGGGAGAATGAGAGAGGGAATGCAATCACACAGGACACTGATAAAGATATAGACAGACATTGTGGCAAGTGCTATGCCTTTACCACAATGAACTTCAGTTTATCAGTGTCGACTATGACCGCATGTAGCGCCATAGGCCGAACTTTTCGCATCCACTCATGCTGTGCGTGTTATATTCGTACATGAATGTAACATGAATCCGAACGGCGAAGTGAAAAGCTTTTCATGGTCAGTTTTAACTTTTGTAGGTTTGCGATTGCCTGCCAAGAGGTGGTGCCGTGTAGTTATTTTGTTGTTGTTGTATTTTTTATTTTGCCTGTGGTGAGATTTGAACCTCGGACACTCTGCGTAACAGTCCAATGCACTACCGCTACGCTACATCGCACTTGCATGTTTGTTCTTCCTTGGCGCCATACATATGGTGCATGCCATGATAATATCTTAGTCTCATCATTTACTCATCCCTCCATAACACCAAAAGTTTTGAGTTTTTAATATGTGCTCTTCATAGAAGTCTCGCCGTTTTTTTCTATTTGACTCACTTAAGTAAGGTAATTTTCGAGCAACGCTGCCGTGTATATTATTTTGGCGTAACCTGTTACGGCCTGGCCTGTTTGCACTGAGAGAAGGCTTTCTTGAATTTATTTATAAGTTGTGCATGCATTTGTGCTCGCTGTGGCGTAGTGGTAGTGCGTTGGACTGCTGCGCAGAGTGTCCGGGATTCGAATCTCGGCACAGGCAAAATCAAGAAGTAAAAAAAATAATTTTTCTACACGGCACCACCTCTTGGCAGGCAATGGCAAACCTACAAGAGTAAAAATTGCCAATGAAAAGCTTTTCACTACGCCGTTCGGATTCGGCATTAAACTATACAGTTATGTTCCTTCCATTTATGTACAAATATAACACGCACAACATGAGTGGATGCGAAAAGCTCGGCCTAGGCCCTCCATGGGCTGTTGCGCCATTTAAAGTAAGTAAGTAAGTAAAGCATGCATTTTTGGTACAAATTTAAAAGGATCAGCATTGCTAATTTCCAAAATCCTTTTGCGTACCCTTTGATATTTTTGATATTTTGTGGGCTTCCTAGCCTTATTTTTCTGGTAATTCGATTTTCTTTGTTGTAGCCAGCAATTGCTTCCCATATTTTGGCAATATATCGTTGGGTAAGGCCATCTTTGTGTAAACTGATTATGGCTGAATGCTCTTCGTTGATTTGTTTTTTTGAAATTTACCATTTTCTTTCAATTTTAAATGATACTACTGTGGGCAAAAAGTAGTAAGACCTTTTAATTTAAATTTCGCGCGGAAACCCATTCATCAAAATATTATTTTTTTAAGGTTGGTATGACTGTCGGTGACATCTGTGCCAAATGTCACATCAAAATAATCATTAGTGTTTAGTATACGCTTGTCTTTCTGAAGTACAAAAAGTGCATTCGGCGATTTTCACAATGAGTGAAATTATTCAACAAAGAAGTTCCATTAAATTTTGTGTGCGGAATCAAATCAAATAGGGGGGCCTGGGGCGTAGGACACAAGGTAAAGTTCGTGACAGTCGCAGGTGCGTCCATGGTCGATCCTTGCGCTTCTACGTTTCAAGTCGACACACAGCCTCCTCGTGGCGTCCCCTGGATAGCGATCTGACAACCGTCAGTGAGTTAACTAATGTGTGCGGCGGGCTTCTCCATGGCCTTGAATGAATGGTTGTGCGTCGGGCTTGGAACCCACCACGTTAAAATACCCTCCAATGAAACCTCCAAACAAGCCTCGGATAATGAACCCCTCTAATGTTGACGACTCCCGCAAACGCCCAAAGGACAACGATTTACGGATATGCACCTGGAATGTCCGAACCCTCTACAGGGAAGGTGCCTCTATCCAGCTGGTGGATGTCCTCCAAAAATATAGAGCTGACATCACCGCTGTACAGGAAATGCGATGGACGGGACAGGGTTGCTCCAAAAGAGCATCCTGTGATATCTACTACAGCTGTCATGCGTCGAGACACGAATTTGGTGTTGGATTTGTGGTTGGGAAGAGACTGCGTCATCTAGTCTCGAGGTTCACGGCGGTGAACGAGCGCCTAGCCACTATCCGCATCAAGGCAAAATTCTTCAACATCAGCCTAATTTGTGTCCATGCCCCGACGGATGAGAAGGATGAAACGACCAAAGATGACTTCTACGAGCTCCTCGACAAAGCTTATGAGCATTGCCCCCGCCACGATGTTAAAATCGTGTTAGGCGACTTTAATGCCAAGGTGGGCAAGGAGAGTCTCTTTGGTCCGACGATCGGAAAATTCAGTCTCCACGACGAAGCCACCGATAACGGTATGAGACTGATCGACTTCGCCGCGGCACGAAACATGACAGTTAGTAGCACCAGATTCCAACATAAGGATATCCATAAGGCCACTTGGCTGTCCCCTGATCAAAACACACGAAACCAAATTGATCACGTTGTGATCGACGGAAGGCACGCTTCCAATGTACTAGACGTACGCACAATACGTGGTGCAAACATCGACTCAGACCACTACTTGGTTGCAGCCAAGGTCTGCACACGTATATGTGTAGCAAATCGCGTACGGATAGGTACAAAGAGAAAGCTGGATGTCGAAAAGCTGCAATCACAACAGACAGCCAAAGTCTTTGCCAACCAACTTGCACTTCTCCTTTCGCAAAACACCCCTCAACTTGATGATATATGCGCACAGTGGACGCACATTTCCCGCTCTATGCGTACGGCTGCCGAAGAGGTGCTAGGCTACCACCGTCGACGGAGAAATATGTGGTACGACCAAGAGTGTCGCGATGCTACTGAAGTAAAAAACGCAGTATACAGAGCCACCCTGCAGTCAGTTGCAACGCGAGCTGCTAAGGAGCGATACAGAAAGTTGAGGAGGGAGGAGAAACGTCTTTTCAGGCGCAAGAAAAGAGATGAAGAAAGACGCGAGTTCAATGATATCGAAATGTTGCGGGACAGGAACGAGGTCCGAAAATTCTTTGAAAGAATAAGACGCCTGACTCTTGGTTTGAAGACCGGGGCCTCTTCCTGCAAGGATGAAGATGGAAATCTGGTGACAGATATCCAGGGCATAATGAGATTATGGAGGGAGCACTTTTCGCAGCTGCTTAATGGCGAAGACGGCAATAATCCCGCCACTGCGGAACCCACTCCGGAAACCCCAATCACTGACGGCGTTGAAGTACCGCCGCCTGACTATGAGGAGGTCTTAACAGCCATTGCTCGGCTGAAAAACAATAAGGCTGCAGGTGCAGATGGTCTGCCTGCTGAGTTGTTTAAGACCGGAGGCGAAGAGCTCAAAAAACGCATGCATGAGCTTCTATGCCGAATATGGTCAGATGAAAGCATGCCAAGTGATTGGAATCTCAGCGTACTCTGCCCAATCCATAAGAAGGGTGATTCCACGATCTGCGCCAACTACCGTGGGATCAGCCTTCTTAATATTGCATATAAGGTTCTATCGAGCGTACTGTGCGACAGACTGAAGCCCATCGTCAACAAACTTATTGGACCTTATCAGTGTGGCTTCAGGCCTGGTTAATCCAGGTGACTCCCTATCGTGCGACTTCTTTAACCTAATGCTGGAGAAAATAATTCGAGCTGCGAACATCGACATCTCTGGCACTATCTTCTACAAGAGTGTCATGCTGCTAGCATACGCTGATGATATTGACATCATTGGCAAAAACGCTCGAGCAGTCAGTGCAGCATTCTCCAACCTGGAAAGGGAGTCTCGTCGTGTGGGTCTAGTGGTGAACGAGGACAAAACGAAATACCTTGTGTCAACAAACAAAGAGTCACGGCGTCTTGGACAAAATGTCACTGTTGACAACTACACTTTTGAAGTCGTCAAGGATTTCGTTTATCTAGGATCCAGCATAAACACCAACAATAATGTCAGCCTTGAGATCAAGCGGAGACTAACTCTTGCCAACAGGTGTTACTACGGGCTCAGTAGGCAATTGAGAAGTAGAGCCCTCTCTCGACCGACGAAAATAACGCTCTATAAGTCCCTCATCCTTCCCGTCCTAATGTATGGCGCAGAGACGTGGACATTGACCATCAATGATGAGAGACTGTTAGGAGCGTTCGAGAGGAAGATAATCCGTAAGATCTACGGTCCAGTATGCGTGGATGACGTGTATCGAATAAGATGGAACGATGAGCTGTATGAGCTGTACGCCGACACTGACATAGTCAAGCGTATAAAACTCCAGCGGCTTCGCTGGCTGGGTCATGTTGAGCGAATGGAAGAAAGCGCTCCGGCTAGAAAGGTGTTTTATTCGAACCACGGTGGAGGATCACGCAGAAGGGGACGTCCTAATCTCCGTTGGAAAGACCAGGTGCAGGGCAACCTGACTGCACTTGGCCTTATCAACTGGCGCCAGCGCGCGCATAGCAGAAGTGACTGGCGAAGCTTTGTGGAGGCGGCCAAGACCGATCATCGGTTGTAGCGCCAGCTAAGTAAGTAAGTAATCAAATCAAATTTCTGGTGCCGAAACGTTCAGAATGTTGCAAAAGGCCTTCGGTGATAATTGTATGTCGCGAGCAAGTGTTTTTGATTGGTACAAATTGTTCAAAGATGGTCGAGAACGCGTTGACGACGAACCACGTCCAGGACGGCCATCAACATCAACTGATGATCAACACGTCTGGTCAATAAAATCAAGGAATTGGTGCTCGAGAATCGACTAATCGATTAACAGTCAGAGACCTTACTGGCATCGTTGGAATATCGGAAGGATCAGTGAAAACCATTTTAAAACATCATTTGGGCCTAAGAAGAGTGAATGCACGATTGGTTCCAAAATCACTGCATTGGTTTTACGAGACCATTTTGCCAAAAACTGATATCGTTCCGCAACCATCCTACCACCCTATTCGCCTGACTTAGCACCGTGTGACTTTTGGCTATTTTCTAAACTCAAAAAACCGCTTCGTGGACCTCGTTACCGTTTTGAGTCAATTGAAGACATTAAACATGAATCGCTAAGCGCATTGAAGGCTATTCCGGAAATTGACTTTAACAACTGTTTCGAGAATTGGAAAAAACGTTGGCACAAGTGTATTGGGGCCGGGGGGGGGGGCGGGGAGGGGATTACTTTGAAGGGGACGAAATAGATTTGGAAGAATGAATAAAAAAATTTGAAATTATGAACAAAATCTTACTAACTTTTGCCCACGGTAGTATTTCAATAGAATATCTACGAGTAGCTGTAGATAACTTCGTCTTGGTTGTACGAGTTCATTATATCAAATATGTATTTACATAAAATAGTCGTGTACACAAACCGAGAATTTTTTTTTTCTGTATTTTTTACTGTAAGTGTAATTAAACAATGGTTAAATACCTTTTTTTATTTGGATAAAGCCAAGTATGTATTTGCACGTGCAAATGTAAATGATGTACGGTATGAAAATATACTACCTACTATTTTCCCCACCACATTTTTGCAAGTGTATTTGTATATGCAATTCAAAAACTGTAAATAACATCTTCGGCGACGTGATTGAGATGTGTACAACTTGAAATCCCACTACATTCCAGCATGAATCTTTCATTTGTCCACAACACAACAAGTTTCTTCTTTTACAATGTTTACTCTTTTTGTTTTAGCATGTTTTGTATGTGCCAGTACTAGTAACCGGTATTTTTGTCTACATATTTACTTGTTGGCTAGCTGGCGATTTACACTGAAACCGCATTCCATTCAACATGCTGCGCATAATTGGCCCAACTTTATGTTGAAATCATCCGGACAAAAGAAAAGAGTATCTTGGCCACAATGGATGAATGGTTGGTGTAAAGTTGCTGCTTCGCTGCAGTAATTGGAAGATTTGAATGGAAAAGCGCGTCCAGCTATGCAGATGCAGACTGGGATGACTAGTGAACAAAACTAGTTACGTACTTATGAATGTATGTGTACTAACTACAATAACAAAGTAAATACGAGTAAGTACATATCTAGTTTTGAAATAGGTAATATTGAAATGATGCTTTTGAAAGAAAGAGATGCGATGTTTCGTTGCGATAGCTTGCTGGCAATATCGACAATATGACAAAATTATTTTCAATTGAATAGTTTTTGTTTTTGTCGACATCTTGTTTTTATTGTCTTTGATACTTATATGCGATGAAAAACTGGTTTCTTTTCACAATTTTCCTCTAATGCAAGAATTTTAACCTGAATTTAACGTGTGCAACTTTTTGTGTTGCCAATACGATTTTATGGTTAGTCTCAGCTTAGAAATTTAATCTTTGCAATGAACTTGAGATATTCTTTGATTTTCCAACAAAATAGAATTTATCACATTTATGCAATTTTAATCTTTTTCTTCATTTAATATAATAATAATTAATAATATAATTAGGATAATGAAAATTACATATTTTCCTCCACTGATCTTTGCACCCACTTTGTACCATTACTTTTTGTTTTGGGATCTGAAGTACTTAGAAATAATTACTTATAGATTGGGAGCCTGGCCAAGGTTATCGTAATCCCTCATGTGAGTTATATTTATTTGTATAAGATTGGAAGGGATAGACAGTTTTATTCCAAATCTAACCCAACAAAATTTAAAGCTGCATGGGTTTATGAGAGTGGGTGAAATAAGAAACAGTCATTATAAAATTGATCAGATCGCAATTGTAAAGAAAAAAAAAAGGGTTGGGAGTTTCATCTGTAAACGAGCATTGGAACAGCCAAACCATCTCTGCAGTGCGTTGAAACATCGGGTCCACGATGCATTAATTGCGCATGCCGTCCACATAGTCTTCGGAACATGCGAACTGGTTGCATCTACGCAGAATATCAAGCCCAGAGTCAATATACTGTAACTACTACTGTTTCCTAGTACTCGTATATGTTAGTAAACTTAGATTCAATGCTCGGTAGTGCATACAATTTGGGTCTTCCTTAACCAATTCCATCGTAAAAATGTATTGAATTTCCAGCTTCCTATGCTTTGAATTGATTGATATATTGATGTCATTATACATACTATATATAAGTAGTCAAAACTCAATGATTTAGAAACTACACCGTCTAGCCTTATTGCCTTAAATTAATCGAAAATAATAAAATCTCAGCCTCGCTCGGGCGTTGGTAAGACATTAAAAATGTTTACCATAGATATTTCTGAAGTTACCCGTAGATTACTTACTTAGCTGGCACTACAACCGATCATCGGTCTTGGCCGCCTCGAGTTTCATTGGGGAATATTTCAACGTGGTGGGTTTCAAGCCCACCTTTCACTTCGCCGTTCGGCTTCGGCATTAAACTGTAGGTCCCTTCTATTCATGTACAAATATAACACGCAAAACATGAGTGGATGCGAAAAGCTCGGCCCAGGCCCTCCATGGGCTGTTGTGCCATTAAAAGTAAAGTACAGTAAGGGTTCCAATCCCAACGCACAACCATTCATTCAATCCCATGGAGAAGCCCGCCACACACATTAGTTATCTCACTGACGTACTACTGTGGGCAAAAGTTAGTAAGACTTTGTTCATAATTTCAAATTTTTTTATTCATTCTTCCAAATCTATTTCGTCCCCTTCAAAGTAATCCCCCCCGACCCCAATTCACTTGTGCCAACGTTTTTTCCAATTCTCGAAACAGTTGTTAAAGTCAATTTCCGAAATAGCCTTCAATGCGCTTAGCGATTCATGTTTAATGTCTTCAATTGACTCAAAACGGTTTCCACGAAGCGGTTTTTTGAGTTTAGAAAATAGCCAAAAGTCAGACGGTGCTAAGTCACGGTTCTTTGGCGAATAGGGTGGTAGGGTGGTTGCGGAACGATATCAGTCGAATTTTTGGCAAAATGGTCTCGTAAAACCAATGCAGTGATTTTGGAACCAATCGTGCATTCACTCTTCTTAGGCCCAAATGATGTTTTAAAATGGTTTTCACTGATCCTTCCGATATTCCAACGATGCCAGTAAGGTCTCTGACTGTTAATCGATTAGTCGATTCTCGAGCACCAATTCCTTGATTTTATTGACCAGACGTGTTGATCATCAGTTGATGTTGATGGCCGTCCTGGACGTGATTCGTCGTCAACGCGTTCTCGACCATCTTTGAACAATTTGTACCAATCAAAAACACTTGCTCGCGACATACAATTATCACCGAAGGCTTTTTGCAACATTCAACTTCAGAAAGACAAGCGTATACTAAACACTAATGATTATTTTGATGTGACATTTGACACAAATATATTTTGATGAATGGGTTTCCGCGCGAAATTTAAATTAAAAGGTCTTACTACTTTTTGCCCACAGTCAGATCGATATCCAGGGGACGTTACGAGGAGGCGGTGTGTCGACTTGAAACATAGAAGCGCAAGGATCGAACATGGACGCACCTGCGACTGTCACGAACCTTACCTTACCATCTGCTAAAAAAGACCTTGAAGGTTTTCTCTTTTTAAAATTTATAATCCTTTCACAAATACAAATATAACACGCACAACATGAGTGGAAGCGAAAAGCTCGGCCTTTCGCGCTACATGCGGTCATAGTCGACATTGATAAAACTGAAGTTATTTGTGGTAAATAATAATATGCCTAATACTAATAACACTTGCCACAATGGCTCTCTATCTCTTTATCGGTATCCTGTGTGATTGCATTCCCTCTCTCATTCTCCCTCCTTCTTCCTCCTACCTATCAATCTCTGATGAATGTATCAATAAAAAAAAAAGAGGCTACTTATCTTGAAACAAGTTGAATGAATTTTTCTATCCCTAAAAGTGCAGGAGAATTTGTTATTACATCCACAATTGATTCGCCAAGGTTCACATCGTGCTTTCCGTACTTAATACTCAAGTCGCATTGCATTAATTCTAGACTAAGTATTGGAGTGCTTGGCTCCGTGTAAGACTTTTCGTTCTAAACTTACTAGATACTACTTGCACTATGGAAGTTTCTTGTTTGCCAGCTGGCATTGCTTTAACAATTAAATGTGTTTTTCTCATAAATAATTAAAATCTTATGCTGTGTTATATTAAAAACTTTCAGACGTACATACTTACATACGAGTATATAAGTATTCACGCCATACTAAATGTTATCAACAACAAAGTTATTTTCTTTTTATAAACAAATCACGATTTAACCTAAAATATACGAGTACTAGTACACACATATTCTCGCACATACATACAGATGAAAATATGTATTAGATATATTCAAACATGACTGCCAGCTTTTAGTATTTAAGCGTTAACAATTATTTTTTTTTTTCAAATACTTTTTCTTTGTATAATGTGAACTAGCTAATTTTAGCCAAGTCTATATTAAATGGCCTGTCATTTATTTTCATAAAGAATTTTGTAAATAAATTTAAAGGCTAGGCCCGCACTAAGGTGATCATTGGCTGTTCCACAGAAAAAGTGAAATCCAGAGGTGTTCAATAAATGAAAATTAATTATTGAAGTGAAGCACAAGCCCACGAATATATGTACCCAGCAAGGAGTTTTGCTGCGAAAGTAAAGAATTTATTTATGAATCAGATGTATGTATGTACAGTAGAATCCCGAGAATTCGGGAACCATATTTCCATGGAATTTTGCTTTACATTACGAATTATAACAGGTTGTCAACGACCAATTATGATTCATTCAAAACCTTGTATTGAAATAAATATACGAATTAGCGAGGGCACCAGAATTTATGGAATTTTTGCAAATTAAAGCGATTTTTTCAAGGGATCAACATTTTTGAATTGACGGGCTACGAGTTATCGCGATTCTACTGTAGTATGTTTCTAAAAAAGATAGATATTTCACAGGAAAAAGCAACTGGATTTAGTCTGCTGCGACAACTAACTGGTAAACTGGTACCTCAACGAGTCGCTGTATACCCGTTCTGCACTCTAGATTATGTAAAAGGAGAAATAAAATTTTAACATTATCAATTTTTCACACATCACCCTATTTTGTATACATTACATACTCGTACATACTTACATACGTGATGCAAATTCGAAGACATTTTTTTAATATCTATTATATGAAGATTATAAATTAAATAAAAAACTAAATAAAATTTAACTTGTTTTCTTAGTTTTTTAGCGTTTAAGTAAGTGTTAAAAATTAATTTAATACTTTGTGTCTCTATTTGTAAGGAAATATTTAATTTATGTTAGTGTTTTAGTTTTAATCAATTTTAATCTCATATTGTATAATTTAATAAATTGAAACAAAAAGTGGCTAGAGCAGGTTACTAGGTTAACATTACGTATTTGTCTGCGTGAAGTGGAGTAGTTGTTCCAATTTTTATATTGGGACGTAGTAGTAGACTGAGTTTCGCGCTATCTAGAGCTGGACCGCATTGACTCTTTCTCGTCCAAGCCTTAGCAGTTGTGGCAGTGGATTTTAGGTTGATACAAAACCCATCCCAGTAACTAGTTGGTTCCGGTGGGGAGCTTAGCCTGTACCATCTTATATTTACGGATTTCAGTTAGTCATTGGTCGCTGTGGCGTAGTGATAGTGCGTTGGACTGCTAAGCAGAGTGTCCGGGGTTCGAATCTCGGCTCAGGCAAAATCAAAAAGTAGAAAAAATAATTTCTCTACTCGGCACCACCTCTTGGCAGGCAATGGCAAACATAAAAGAGTAAGAATTGCTATGAAAAGCTTTTCACTTCGCCATTCGGATTCGGCATTAAAATGTAGGTCCCTTCCATTCATGTACAAATATAACACGCACACCATGAGTGGAAGCGAAAAGCTCGGCCTAGGCCCTCCCATGGGCTGTTGTGCCATTAAAAGTAAGTAAGTAAGAAATTCCGTCCTAACATTGCCCTCCAAAAGGAGTGCCTAGTACTAAGTCTATACAATTCATCCGCTTTTCGAATAGACTCAAAAAAAAGGATATCCAGCCGATAACTTTGATTTGAGACATTGATCATTGACTGCTTGTAAAAATAGCTATATTTTTGGCCCACTGTGAAAAGTATTCTAACAAATCAACATGAAATTCACTAACCAATTTGGGAGTTAGTCGACTACACGGACGGGATTTTGATAAGTCTCTATCTTCTTCAGTCGGACCGTACTACATAATTACTTTGGCATGAAAAATTAAACACTTTTTAAGATTATTATAAAATCAGTGGTTTTCTAAGTGTAGTTATGGCACTTATACGCTGATTCCAATCGGAATGAGAAATTTTCTATTATATTAATTGCGATTTAAAGATATCGAAACACAAACGTGAGAAAACGACAAATTTGGTTATTTTTTATAAACTACAAAATATAAAAACAGTTTCTTTTTGGCTCTTTCCATAATTTGAGTATGTCTGGTGGTCACCGTGGCATATTTAGTAGTGTTTCTGAACAGCTCCGTATGGTCCCGTGGCTCGAGACCCGGTAATACAAATGTTTCTGCCCGATGCTACATCTACCAGGGCCTTAAGATCCTCTTCCACCTATTTTCTCAATATTATATTAAAAACCGTTTATTTAGATTAGAAGAATGTAATAGCTTCAAGGTCGCTGGCGTAGTGGTACTGCGTTTGACTGTTACGTAGAGTGTCCGGGGTTCGAATCTCGACACAGCCAATATCAAAATGTAGAAAAACGATTTTTCTACACAGCACCACCTACAAAAGTAAAAATTGCCCAAATTGCCGACATATAACTGGGACCTACAGTTCCATTCATGTGCAAATATAATACTTAGAACACGCACAACATGAATGGATGCGAAAAGCTCGGTCTAGGCCCTCCATGGCCTGTTGTGCTATTAAGAGAAAGAAGAAGAAAGAGGAATAGTTTCAAAAGGTTGGATCAATTGGACACTATACTATTGACAATGTCGAACATATGTTCTTCTACCGAAGATACTTACCATAGATGCATCATTCTTTATGCCTAATACTAATATCAAAAAAATTTTCCCGACAGTTGTAGTGTTTTCAAGATGAAATAGAGGCAAAATATATGGCATATATAAGAATCGTAGGCAGCGCAAATTATCTGCTTATTAAGACAGTCAAGCTGCTTTGAAGGTCTCGGAAAGCCCTACTAAAAATCGCTAATAAAATGCTACCTTCAAAACTTTAGCACAAATTCCATAATAAACTACAACTATGCTGGGTCCTCGGTATATTGGGAAATGAGGTGGCGGACGAGCTTGCAAAGCAAGGTACATGCCTTGAGGTTGAGATCAGAGATGTCACCATCAATCTGTTTCCATTATGCAGGCTGCTACAAAGAGTTTTTTTTATCTCTAATAGAAAATGGAGTAACCTAAACTGCAGTATCAAAACTTTTCTAGCCCCAACATTCTTGTACTAAAACTGAACTTTTGCTCTCTTTTGTTTTTGTTTATTTGTGGACAAGTTGCACTCAGTCGGTTGAACTTTTCCCTTCAGTTTAACGCCAGTTCCGAACGACTGGTTGGCAATTTGTTTTCACTTGGTGGTTTTGCCATTGTCTGCCAAGTGGTAAACTTTCTATTGATTCTCATTCACTTCATATAAGTAGGAATGCCAAAAGGTTATGATCAAGAATTAACTACCAAATCAAGACGAGAAACAAAAGCGCAACCTCACTTGTGAGAGTCCACTCCACTGCACTACCCACCAAAACTATTGAGGTTGTCGTTCTGCACTCACTTCATTTCACAGAATGCAGTTTATGATTGTAATTATTTTGGTGGACAACGACCTATGCAGAAATTGTAAGGGCTCTGTGACTAAGTAGGCTTTGGAACACATTCTTTTCCATTGCCCAATACTACTTAGCTAGGACTACATTAAAGATGTTAGGGAACGCTTTGTTTCTATCGGTTATATTTCTAACCAGTATAAGCCTGGCACATACTACTACTACTTTCGAATTGGAAACATTGATGGATGTAGCTCGAAGTTCAAATTGTCTCAAGAGAGTTTGTGGCAATACTATGAACCTAGAGATCTATGTGATACACTTCTAACTTAACCTATACTAACCTTTTGACTTAAGAAAATCTTCTTACTCCGCCGTTCGGATCCAGCATAAAATTGTAGTGAGCTAATATACACAACATAAATGGATGTGGACAACTAGTCCGTCCTAGGCCCTCAATGGACTGTTGTACCAATAAAGAAAAAGTAGAAGATATCTGGCACTATCAGTCCCTCTAACTATCTAATATATATACCATATGTATTATTAGAGGAAACGGTGTAAAATGTGAGCTTAATTGTTGAAATTTTAATCAAATCTTAAAATTGTATTCAATTGGAACTTTCTTTCCTGATAGTCTTCGATAAACTAAAAATCTTCTTAGTTATTCACTCACAGCTTAAAATAAAATTTTATTTATTTTTTTCATTAAATAAATATTTATTTCTTATTGTATAATTACTTATTTTTATACATTTAACAGCACAACTCTGCGTCAGGGAGCTTAAAATCGGGTAAATCGTATCGGGTGCACTGCACTAATGGAGGAATTGCGTTGTGTCGAGTTTGAGTGGTGGGCTTCAATGCATTTGTTTTCTATGCATTCATTTACACATTTATGCAACTACTGGCAATGCAACGAAATGAAATGCAATAGCATTTTGATGATGGTGTCTATGTGCTACTGGTGCACTATGGGCATTTTGTACGAGCGAGTATCTATGGATCTACACACTTCACTTTTGGTGATACAATTTCAACGCAAACGTAAACGCAAACGCAACTTTATGCCACAAATAACAGCAATAAAGTAAATTTCAAGTAAAACTTTCGAATTTTACGCTTGTGATTTATAAAAATGCATTAAACTACAAAAACAAAATTTTAGTTGCACTTTTCATTTTTTAACGAATACAATGAGAAAGTTTCATTGAAGTTAAATAACAAGAAAGATCGTTGACTTAGTAACAAATTGTAATATAATATGTTTAGTTAACACCTACATATGAATAAGAAAATCTCTTTCATTTTTAATAGGATTTCTTTAATTTTCTCCAATTACTTAGTTTCCTGCAAATTTACCATAGACAAGAAGTACTAAAAGAGCAGTAGCATACTTAAACAAAATCATACAACTTCATTTGTATTGAATTCTTGGAAATTTGTTCAGCATTAAATTTTATTTTTAGTTCGATGCTAACTAACTAAATAAAACTTTGAAAATTGGACTAGAATATAGGATTAAGACGTGTGATTTTACTGTGAGATGCCCCCCTACATATGAAATATTTAGTTCGTTCATCGATGAGCCTTCAATTGAGCTTAAAACTTAGTCATATTTTAAGTGTGTTTCTCATATGTATCCACGAAGGAATTGAAAAACAACGAGTAAAAAATATTAGATTTTATTGTGGGATTGTTAACTTACTTTACTTTTAATGGCACAACAGCCCATGGAGGGCCTAGGCCGAACTTTTCGCATCCACTCATGTTGTGTGTGTTATATTTGTACATGAATGGAAGGGACCTACAGTTTAATGCCGAATCCGAACGGCGAAGTGAAAATCTTTTCATAGGCAGTTTTTACTCTTGTAGGATTGCCATTGCCTGCCAAGGGGTGGTGCCATGTAGAAAAATAATTTTTTCCATTTTTTGATTTTGCCTGTGCCAAGATTCGAACCGCGGACACTCTGCGTAGCAGCAGTCCAACGCACTACCACTACGCCACAGCGACCACATTGTTAATGTTGTATTATTTATTGGTCACTTTAGGTAATAAAAGGTAATTTTTTAAGAGCTTGGTTTTGGCAATTCAAAAAAACAAAGAAATTTTACAAAACTAAGTGAAATTTTTATTTTGATCGATAAATCCACTTCTGCCATTTACTTTTTAAAGATCATTTCACTTAAATGTTGCACACGGCCACGCTTCAAGTGGTCCATTCTTAAGGTCCACACTTTTTCACACATTTCGGCCGAAATCTCACCAATGACTCGTTCAATGTTGGCTTCCGTAGCAGCAGCAGCAATCGTGTTTGGCTTATCCCTATAGACAAAAGACTTAACACCGAAAATTCGACGTTGTGGTAGGTTGCCTGGCTTCAGTTTTTGCAGTAGCTGTATTTTGTATGGCATTAATCTGAAATCTTTGAGTAAAATCTTCCAGGTGGTCGAATGACACAAGCCAATTGCTGCGATAGGCTCCGGATGGACATATAGCGATCTTATTCAACACTGGCGGATACATCAGCAATATTCTCTTCGGTAGGCAGTCTATGGTCACGATTTAGTGGATTGCTGTCCAATAAAGTGAAACTGGTGCGAAATTTGGTCACAATGAGTTGACAGAGAAGGCTATCTGTTGGTCGATTATGACGACTATAAAATGAACGTAGCTTGCGAAACACATTTTTCACAGAACACGAATTTTGACAATAAATTTCAATAATTTGCAAACGTTGTTCAGTCGTAAGTCTATTCATGACGAAATGACAAACCAAACTGAGCATGTCAGGAATCATGCGTGAACTGTCAGAAATATAAACGGCAAAAGCAAATTATCAAAAAAATCACCCTTTATAAGCAAATTTGAATTCTTCAACAGATTACGAAGATATGCTGCAAATGGTTCTTTTATTATAAATGATTGACTGATGATTGACTGTTTCGATATCTCGGAGATCATGACGTCAGAAGAATATCATATGATATTCATAGATAGGGGCTAGAACTTTTTGGATCAGTGTTAACAAAACAAGCTAATGAAGATGTTCCGTATGTGGTAAATTTTCCTTTCAAATGCATTAAATTATTTGTGCCTTCATGGGCACAACAGCCCATGAAGGGTCTAGGCCGAGCCATAATCATTGCGCAGGGCTTAATAAAGAATGAAAATAGAATGTGGTCGCCATTTTGTAGTTGGCAGTGCGTTTGCCTGCTACGCAGAGGTTCAAATCCCGGCACAGTCAAAATCAAAAAAGGAGAAACAACAATTTTTCTACACCTGTTGGCAGGCAATGGCAAACTTACAAATTTACCTAAAAAAAATAGAAAGGAAACTCCCGCACATTAAAAGTTAGGTTTTGTTCAGGGATTAGCGACTTGTATTAGAGACCAAATACGTTTGAGACCATTCAAGTCGCAGTCTTCATCTTTTCAAAAAATAATAAAATGACAACAGTAGCTGGAATATCAGAAAGTTAACTCAGAAGTTCAGATTCATGGAGATTCATGGATTCGTTACATCACTCTTCTTAATAAATGGATAAGATATAAAAAGATTGTAAAGTTTAATGCATAAACAAAATAAACTCTTTTGTAAAGAAGATAAAGTTTCTATTTATTCCATATGAATGGTATATGCTTTTATAGCTAGTATTTCAAACCCCATCGTGCTCTGATAAAATCAGTAGCACGTTCAGCTATCATAACTGTTGCTGTATTTGTATTTGCACTGGGAACATCAGGCATAATACTAGCATCAGCTACCCGCAAGTTCTCAACGCCGTGCAGTAGCAAGTGCGGATCTACAACTGCGGTACGATCTGTGTTTGGGCCCATTTTGACTGTTCCTGTGATGTGAAATACTGTTGTGCTGAAGTACTTCATATAACAGAGCCAGTATTGATCACTTTTAAATGTGTATCGATCGCATTCTTCAATTGGAATATGTGCTACAGTTGCATGCTTATTGCGAAATGCTCGCGTTCTTTCCGTCTTCATAACATAGTGGAGTGCCTGGAGCACCGTGTGCACATCAGCACAGTGTCCCAGATAGTTGGGTGTAATTTTAGGCGGATCCTTGTAGTTTGCACTATTCAGACGCATATTTCCAATTGATTTCGGACGAGAAAGCACTACTTCAATTATTATAAGATGAGCGGTTTTCAAATGCTCCCGTATGCGTGCCACAAATTCCGGTTTCATTGAATAGGCAGTGAACAAAGTTGTTGCAGCTGGCAAATCCCCCTTTTGCAGCGTTATATAGTGATGTGCTATATCTGGATAAGGACCTGAGCCTTTCGTATTAATAAAAGTTGTTAATGAACCTGTACCATTACGTGTTAAAAATCCTGTGGAATGAATTAAATAGTTGTAAATGTTATCGAGTTGCTGTTTCTCAGTTATTGGACGTATCGAGTCGAGGTGTTTTATTTTAAAGAACACCGGCAAAACTAAATGGTCTTGTAGGTTATCACCGACGTGTAGGTCATGCATAATTGGTATTTTCAGTTTACACAGACCATCCTTAGGACCTACCCCGGATAACATTAGCAATTTAGCCGAATCGATGGTGCCAGCAGAGAGCACTAGTTCCTTCTTAATTCGCACAGACATTTTATATTTTTTCCTTAACATAAATGATACTGATTTTACGCTTTTTTTGCTTGCATCAAAATTGATCTTGGTAACATGTGCATTTTTAATAACATGTAAATTAGGACGCGATTTCGAAACTTTGGCCAAAAATACTTTTCCCGTGCTCATGCGTCTACCATGTTCTGTCATCGATGGCAAATTTGTAATGCCGATTTCGTTGCCTTCATTGAATTCCCTCACATATGGAACACCCAATTCTGCAGCCGCAGATGTAATCATTTCCTGCAAGCCCGATTTCTCGCGTTTAAATTTTGTAAGCACAATATAACCCTTTGGGTGGGTGTCGTTACTGAACGGCGACGCTCGTACGGACTTCTCAAAATATGGCAGGACATCATTCCAACCCCAGCCAGTATTTCCTTTGGCAAGCCAACCATCGTAATCGTCCCGATTACCGCGTACATACAGCATAGCATTGATGCCGCCAGTACCGCCTATCATTTTGCCACGCGGCCAATAGGATGATTGGTTTTTGTAAGCTAGGTTTGCCTTGTTGCTAGGCTCAGTGTAATAGTTCCAAACGAAATTCGTATGCTGCATGCTGGCATATAAAAATGGAACCTTGTGTGCGAAATGTGTGAGAAAGTACTTAGTATGTGATTTAAGATCTTTATCTGAAGTCCAATATTACCTCTGATTCTTGTGGTGGATCATCGCCTGCTTCCAGCACTAAAACTTTCCATTTGGGGTTTTCACTTAAACGGCTTGCCACCACCGAGCCTGCGGTTCCAGCTCCAATCACTACAAAATCATACGAATCCAAATGGCCACCCCTCTTCCGTGCTATCTCCCCATAGTCGACAGGCCATTGTTCTCTGGTGGAAATGCCACATTGTGCTGTGATTAATGCTTGTATTAGCGTTGTCACCAAACTATTCAACGTGCCAACACTTTGCGCGGTATTGCAATGCAACTGATGCAATGCAGACATTTTAACTGTTCAGATTTTCGGAATATTTTTTAAATAAACCAAGTAACAATTTTTAGCTGAATAATGTGTGATTTATTTGAACAGTTGTTTTTAATTTCAACTCAATACAGTTTTATTATGTATTACTATTATTCGCATTGAATCAATAGGGTTATATCGATGTAAGTCATTATTTGTTTAAGTTTTTTTTTTTGTTTTTTGTTTGTTTTAACATCAACTTGTGCATTATGTAAAAGCATTTAAAATCAATTCACAACATATCGACTCACATTCCTGGATTTTGGGGATTGACGATCTCCTTTCTGAAGTAGCAGAAAACACTGGATTATAAGGGCTTTTAACAATGGGAGATTAACTTCCATTCATATACAAATATAACACGCACAACATGAGTGGATGCGAAAAAAGCTCGGCCTAGGCCCTCCATGGGCTGTTAAGCGATTAAAAGTAAGTAAGTAAGTAAGATTGACTTCAGTAATGGGAAGACATGCTGCAAGATTACGACAGCCTTTAAATGACTTATGTCGGGGTTGCGGCTATTATTTTTGGCTAGAAGGAGACTAAAACTCCAGAGCTTTATTTACCTTTATTTACTAGTCTTACCGAACTGTCATCGATAGACATTAAGGACATATGGTAAACAAATTTATAATTGCGTCCTCGTGGTTCTCCACCCCGTAAATGGGGTTGTCGTGCCATTCCACTCTTAAGCTCTTAAGTGTGCTTTCAAACAGAAAAAGTACCTAGCCTAACCTTGAACATAATTAGGTGATTGTATTTTTGAAATATATTCTTTATTTGTTATATTTTTTTGTTTACTTTACTATAACCTACTGATCTGCCTTGATGAAATCTGCAGCACGTTCACCTATCATAATTGTTGCTGCCATTGTATTTACACTGGGAACATCAGGCATTATGCTAGCATCAGCCACGCGCAAATTCTTTACACCGTGCATTTGCAAACGTGAATCCACACATGCCCCCCGATCTGTCTTCGGTCCCATTTTTACAGTGCCCGTAATGTGATAGATTGTTGTAGAAAGATATTTGATATAGCAGCGCCAATAGCGGTCTGTCTTAAATGCCAACCGATCACATTCTCCAATGGGAATATGTAGTATCGTTGCATTCTTCGCACGAAATGCATTGGTTTTTTCGCTTTTCATTAGATAATGTATGCCACGGATCAAAGTTTCTACATCAGCCGGTTCCTTAAGGTAGTTGGGTGTAATCTTCGGTGAATCTTTATAGTTGGTGCTACGTAAACGTATATTGCCACGTGACTTTGGCAGTGAGAGTATTGTGAACGCTATTAGTAGATGAGAAGTTCGCAGAGCCCTTCGAATAGCTATTGTGTAATTGTCTTCCATTGCAACGGCATTTGTAAATAGATCCATAGCACTGAAGTCACCACGTTGAAAATATTGATAATGGAACTGCATATCCGGATAGGGGCTTGAGTTGGTTGAATTAGTGTTTATAAAACTGGCTAATGGCGCAGTGCCGGGAGTGCCGAGGGGGCCACGCGAGTGTATTACGTAATTGAAGGTGTTGCTCAGCACTTCTTTTTCGGTGAGCGGTTGAACGGAGTGTTCTTCGAGCTGTATAAAAATTAGTGTCATTAAATGATCCTGGAGATTTTCACCCACATGCAAATCATGTACAACAGGTATGGCCAATGAGTTGAGATGCTCCCGCGGTCCAATGCCAGAGAGCATCAGTAACTTTGCAGAATCAATAGTGCCAGCAGATAGTACCACTTCTTTTTGAATTGTCACAGTCATATTATGCTTTTCTCTTAACTCAAATGATACAGATTCCACCGATTTGCCGCCATCTGTGAAATGTAACTTTGTAACTCGAGCATTTTTGATTACGTGCAAATTCGGACGTGATTTCGAGACTCTACCCAAATGCATCTTGCCGGTGCTCATGCGTTTTCCATTCAACACCGTACCCGGTAGATACGAAATACCAATTTCATGGCCTTCGTTAAACTCGCGAACGTGTTTTATGCCAAGTTCTGCTGCGCCTGCATATAACATATTTTCCATACCCAATGCATAATGTTCAAAACTATTCAGTATAACATAGCCCTGTGGGTGAGTTTCATTACCCACTGGACGTACAGATTTCTCAAAATACGGCAGCACACTATTCCAACCCCAGTCAGGGTTACCTTTCGCAAGCCACCCATCATAATCTTGACGATTACCACGTACATAGAGCATGCCATTAATAGCACCAGACCCGCCAATTACTTTACCACGTGGCCAATAGCACGATTGATTCCTGAAGCCCAGGCACGTATTACTACTCCTTTCCGTCCAGTAGTTCCATGTATATTTTGTGTGGTGTAAAGTGAAAAGCATGCTGGGCACCTAAAAACATTCACTTATGCAAACATATGAAGTATGTAGATGGTTTTGTAATCTTTTAAACAAACCTCTGATTCTTGTGGTGGATTGCCACCTGCTTCCAGTACTAAAATCTTCCATTCAGGGTTTTCACTCAATCGATTTGCCACAACCGATCCAGCTGTTCCGCCACCAATCACAACAAAGTCATAGGCATCTAAGTGGCCTCTCTTTAGCGCTGTCTCGGCATAGTCGTCTGGCCAGTTGTCGTCTTGAGAAATAGCACATTGTGCTGTGACCAGCGCTTGAATTAGTGTTGTTACCAAATTGTTAAGAGTGCCAACACTTTGAGATGTGCATTGCGTATTCAATGCTGATGATGTGTACATTTTCACAGCCGCCAGTCAATGAACGTTCGCTCAGACCTTTTCATTAACTGAATAAATATACGATTATGTAAGTATGGACATATATAGGTATTTTTTATTGTCTTTAGAAAGAGGTTATCGTATTATTATTCATCATTTTTGCAATTGTTAAATATTTCCAGATAATAACATGCATTACATACATACATTGAATTACAACTACAGATTGTTTTCATATTTATAGCTTTTTTCTATAGATTAAGAAAAATCATAAAAATTTATCGGGAAATGATAAAGTTTGGGTGAAAGTTTAGATGAACTCGTATACCTTGTGTTTTGAATATGAATGACAAATTTTAACTACTCAAAAAAATGCTTATATCTCTCATATTTTTAAAGCTGTCTTTCTCAAGACCGAGATGGGTTGGAGCATTTTTTACCCTTAACTTATAATCTTTGGAGAAAATCCCTAACGGGAAACCGAACAATGAAAGTCACCGTCTAGCATAAAAATGGCGTTCATATTTCTTGAAAGTATTTCAGATAGAGGTAGTGAAAGCAATGAGCATTGCAGTTTTTCTACTATGGTAAATGATCGTAGCAAGCGATATATT